>JBBKCR010163593.1:0-16177 GCA_037577295.1 Ladigesia roloffi | reverse complement strand
CACCTTCGACTTGGATGCCCTGGGGGTAAGCAAATAAACATCAAATTTTCATTTTTGGGTGAACTATCGCTTTAAAGCTTTGTTCAAAGAATTTTTATGTTTATTTTTGTATTTAACCTTAACGTAACCCCAGTGAAAAGTGGGGGATTACTGTACTGATTAGAGCTCAAATTTCTCATTGTGTACACTGATCTGCAAGGTAACACACAATCTATTTAATAATTTTTATCCACTCTCAATGCGTCAGCGCTTGTTAATTATCACAAAGTTATACAGGAAGGAAAGAACTAAAGTTTATTGGTATTTTGGGGAACATGGTTTTAAAAATGAGAAATGCTGGACTGTACAAAAATACACACAACACAATGTATCAATTTTTGGCTTGTTTTTCCTATTACAATTTTTCATTTATATAGTAATGATACATTCAATATACTGTGCCTATGTTAGAAAGAAAAATAATCTTAGCCTTGTATGATCCAGCTGTTCTTGCAGATACTAAACCTTCCTCTAGCTTTCTATTTGGGTTTGCAGCAGTGGTCATAAACTACATATATACACTTGAATTAAGTATTTCTAAAAACTGTAGTGCTTTCTAGTTAGGAATTGTAGACCTGAGAAGCCAACACGATAATTTCTGTTATCATTAGGAAAAGAAAGGAACTACTCTTGCGTCTGAAAAACAGATAACACATGATTGTACCCTTAAGCTCTGTAATGACCTTACTAAGAAGAACAAAATGATTATTAAAACTACAGATTGTGAAGGCTAGGTGGGCAAAGAAGATAAAGGAACTGTGCAAAGACAGGTGTGGGAGAGGAGATCTTCATGGTTTTTCAAGGAACCAGATCTCATTCTGACGGTTCGTTGCTGCAGGGTTGGTGTAACCAGCTACAATGAATGAATCACTGATGCAGTTTTCTGGAGAATCCAACACCTCCGCCATAGCATTAATTTGATTGATGATTGTGATCTCATTTGTGGCACCAGCGAAGGCCCTGGAAGTATAAAACAATAATGAGCTGTTAAGGTAACAGTATTGAGGAAAATTTCTTACATGCATGTTGTGCACCTTATACATACTTTGGGGGAGAACTGATTTCTGTTAATGACCCGCTTCAAGATTGATTTAACCTGACTGGACAATTTTAAATGGAAAATCCAGGGGTGTATTACAGGCAGCATTGTTCAAAGGAAGAAACCCCCTTGTCTAAATGTACCTTATAACCAGAGGTAATACCAAATGACTGGAATATCAAGCACAGCAGGAACTGAAACAAAGATTAGAAATCTAGAGTAGCAAATCATCTGCATAGAGAGAGACTCTCTGTTCCAGGCCATGTCAAACCACCCGCTTCAAGATTTCGTTAAAGAGCTAATTTCTCAATTAGAGGAGAATATGTGAAACTTACCTAGTGTAGACTGGGGTGGCTGGCCACTGCTCAATGATAATCTCGGGGTCATCTGGCTGTGGTGGCATAGCTTGGTGGTCTATGGGAATGTAATATGCAATGGTGACTCTTCTGGAGAGGGTTGTGTGCATCTCATCTGTATGAACCACTGTCACAATAGGTATAGTCATCCCCAGATACCTGCCTACAATATATGCAAGAAGAATTGTCAACTTATTGGGATTTGTTAAAGCCATGAAAATTTGTTTTTTAGGTTGATGTCAGTCACCTAATGAATTCTGCTGGCAGATGTATCTCATTATTTTCATGAAGCCATAACAGATGCTCTGTTCATATGTGTCCTCCTTGACAGTTATGCAGGCCCAGTGTGCTTTCTCGTAGTGCCGTTTCTCATAAAGCACATGGCCAAGCTGCAAAAAAAAAAGTAATTATATCATGGTGAAGATTCATACAGGTAGCACTGGGAGGAAACCCCCCAGTATTGCCCATTTAGCCTATAAAACATAAATGTTTAACCCTTTAATGTGCAAGCTATTGGAACCCTCTCTAACGCACAACATGGGTCCCAAGTGACCCGCATTCATTTCTAATGTAATTCCAAGCATGGACATGGCTCTTACAACTTCTAAAAACAATACATTTAACCCGTAATATTTAAAAAGTTGATAAATTAAACTATTTTTATTATTTTATTTTTGTATCTTATGTATAAACATATTTGGAATGTTTCCATTATTTTCCAAACATAGTTTGAAAGTGAACCACATTCAATTCTAATGTATTTAAAGGTATGGATATGGTTTTCTCTATGAAAAGTTTTCAAATCAATCCATTTCATGTTGTAAGGTTGTAAAGGTCTCTTAATTAGGTAGTATTGTAAGTGACCCATATTTATTCCCTAAGGAAATTCTGAGGAACTATAATATTTGCAAGTGTTTCCAGTCAGGAAAACATTTAATGTGAACCACTGTTGACCATTGACTGTTGACACACATTTTAGAAGTTTACAGATCTACTTCTGCAAAACTACATGTAAGTATTCATTTTCAGTTATAACATTACGGAAATATTAAAAAGTTATTACTGAAGATAACTGTGTAGTATTGTACACAGATACATAGATGTACAGAGATGAACATAACTTGGACCTTGACAAGTGAGGGAGGCTAAAGCTAGGTGACTGTGGCCGTTTGTGATTCATGTATGCACTGAGACAGCTGTCTAGGCGCATTCTCTATGTTCTCTCTTCTCTAAATATTCTTCACAGTTTGAAGGTTAATAATCCAGTTCTCCATGGCTCACTATAGTTACTGGTTTAGTTAGATTAGTATTAGAAATAAAGTTTTGTTGTTGTTTGTATTGAAATGGTTCTAGTAATATTCCTTATTTTAGTCACAATCACTTTGGGTGTTCAACCAAGGTATTGTTTCACCAAATGTGTTCCCATTCATGGAGTAGCCATAGTGGAATTAACCTAATTATTGCTGTTTGTTAAAAGCTGAAAATATAATGATACATTTTGAAATTAAATGATGAATTTAACTGATTTCAAAAACTACTGCAAATAAATTCTGATCCTTGCTTAATTTTAGATTTGGAATGAATGCGGGTTATTTGTGACCAAATAAAGCATTTACACTTAGCCGGGTCCCTTGTGACCAGTGTTGTGCATTAAAGGGTTAATAGAGGGAAAAAGCATTTTACAGTGCTTTCACTTGTGCTTGAAATTGCCACCACATACAGTACATCTTCGCTCAGTCCAAATTTGTTGCAGCCTGTGTCTGTGTATGCATACATACCTTCTCTTTACGGAAGACGAATGTATAAGGAACTGACTCTCTGGGATTTGTCCCATTATTATTTGTTGTTATCTGCTGAATGGGTTCAGCCATGTCTGTAAAGGCAAAATGAGTAGATGCAAGTCACTTTCAGTTTATTAACGCTTAACTAAGAGGTGCATAAAATCAAGGGCTCATCCCTATACTATCCATAGACAAACATGGGCAGTAGAAAACGTCCTAAATAGATGAATGCTAGAACCACCTCTCCCAACTGTAGCTGTCTTATTTTGGGAAAACTGAATTATAATTATTTTTTTATATATACATATATATTAACTAAAGTATCTAAGCTCAAATAATAGCAAGCATGGGCTGGAATGTAAGTAATTTATGCATTTTAGCATAGCTAACATTTTTCAAATGGTCGATGCTAGACTGAATCTGTGGAAGGGGTAGGACATATGTTGACTAGATATTTTGTAGCAATTGCTTCTAATTATAAATGCAGTAATTTCTCATAGAAAAGGCGAGTATTCACATTTTTAGGTGATTTCTTTTTTCCCCTCACACACATATAGATATGATCAATAAGAATATCAATAAGTACAAGGATCAAAATAGTACCAATATCTGTACCAGTAAAATGATGCTTGTTCCAACATGAAATTCTAAAGAACTGTTTACAACCTTGTGGCACCGGGGATTAGGGACTTTACAGATGTAAAGAAATGGCGAAATTGCCACCTGGAGAGCAGCTTTTAAGGTGGAACGAATATTTAGAATGGGAGCTCTGCAAAAGGAGATACCTTTAGCGTCGTACCACCATTCACAAATTTTCTAGGACGAACAAGTTCCAGTTCGCGCCTACATATGAGCGACGTGTTTGGAGGGGGTGGCTTTTAAATCGGTAGGGCGGGGCAATGCCTTCTAATGGCTCAAATTCTCCTCTGCATTTTAACCCGTTCACCAAGTGTGTGTGTTTAAGCCCTGTGTCATAACTTACACGTACTTGCAGTGAATCAATTTACCAAACAAAGGGCTGTCCATGCTTGAATGTTTTGGTGCTTTTTCACTGCCTGGTACCTGCCCAGCACGGTTTGGCTTGCTTTTTTTGCTTTTCCAATTGTGGTACCTGGTACCCGTTACTATTCTTGTTGGTGGTTTTCCACTGGCTGGTACCAGCTTGGCTCGGCTCTACCCTGTTTAAGTTTCCACCACAACTGGTTGCGTAGTGACCAAGACGGTAAAAAAACGTGAGGTAAAACAATTGTGTAATTACAGTCGTCAGAATGGATTAAAATCAGAGGGATTTTATTTCTTATCCTTCGTTTGTGGTTGTTTGTTACAATGAAACAGTTGTCTCCAGACGAGGCTTAAAGGAGCACAGCAGTGGTTGAGAAAGAATAAAAACCAACACTGATGCAACGACAACAACCACCAATCAGGAACCTCCAATATGAACACGTAATCATATAGTATCTGTTCAGCACGTCTGGTACCTCGACCAAGGTGATACCAAAAATAGTACCAGGTACCAGATTTGGTAGTTGAAAAGGAAAAAAAGAGCGAGTTGAGCCGAACCGTGCCGAGCCGTTACCAGGCGGTGGAAAACCAACTGAGTAGAGCCAAGCTGGTCCCAGGCAGTGAGCAAGCATCATTAGTAAACTGGTGGGAGGGCTCTTTCAAACCCTTAGATCCTCAGCTATTGGTTAAAGAAAAGAAATTGACGTAAAATGCCTCCTATTACTGCGATATGTTTCTGGGCGGGAACTGTATACAGGAAAGAGTTGGAAGGGTTGTGTCTGGCACGATTCACCCTCCTCACACATATATATATACACACACTCACTTAAAGGATTATTAGGAACACCATACTAACAGTGTTTGACCCCCTTTTGCCTTCAGAACTGCCTTAATTCTACTTGGAATTGATGAACAAGGTGCTGAAAGCATTCTTTAGAAATGTTGGCCCATATTGATAGAAGAGCATCTTGCAGTTGGTGGAGGTTTGTGGGATGCACATCAAGGGCACGAAGTTCCCGTTCCAGCACATCCCAAAGATGCTGTGTTGGGTTGAGATCTGGTGACTGTGGGGTTTTAGTACAGTGAACTCAGTGTCATGTTCAAGAAACCAATTTGAAATGATTGGAGCTTTGTGACATGGAGCATTATCCTGCTGGAAGTAGCCATCAGAGGATGGAACATGGTGGTCATAAAGGAATGGACATGGTCAGAAACAATGCTCAGGTAGCCTGTGGCATTTAAACGATGCCCAATTGGCACTAAGGGGCCTAGTGTGCCAAGAAAACATCCCCCACACCATTACACCACCACCAGCCTGCACAGTGGTAACAAAGCAAGATGGATCCATGTTCCCGTTCTGTTTACGCCAAATTCTGACTACCATTTGAATGTCTCAACAGAAATCGAGACTCATCAGACCAGACAACATTTTTCCAGTCTTCATCTGTCCAATTTTGGTGAGCTCATGGAAATTGTAGCTTCTTTTTCCTTATTTGTAGTGGAGATGAGTGGAACCCGGTGGGGTCTTCGGCTGTTGTAGCCCATCCGCCTGAAGGTTGTGTGTGTTGTGGTTCACAAATGCTTTGCTGCAGACCTCGGTTGTAACGAGTGGTTATTTCAGTCAAAGTTGCTCTTCTATCAGCTTGAATCAGTCGGCCCATTCTCCTCTGACCTCTAGCATCAACAAGGCGTTTTCACCCACTGGACTGCCGCATACTGGATGTTTTTCCTTTTTCACACCATTCTTTTAAACTAAACCATTCAGTTTAAAAACTTTGACATGGAAAAAAAAATTCCATTCAACGATACGTTGTTGACTTAAAAGCAGGGTTGCACAGATACTGATACCAGTATGTGAATCAGGTGAATTACCGATACCACCGAACTACAACTGATCACACTGGGCAGGTGTAATTTGCTGTCCAGCCGGTCTTCAATGTCTAGCTGGAACCTTGGCGTCAGATATTCTATCCATGAGCTATTCGAAGATGTTCAATAGGAGGATTAAGTAATGTCAGCGATTTGGAAATATTTTAAGATACAAAACGACAACAGGAGTAAAGCAGTCTGTAAGATCTGTACTACAGTGTTGAAGGGAGGAAAAGAAAGTACATCATTTAACACTAGGAATTTAAACATCTGAAGTTAACAGAGTTGCTAATGCTAGCGCAACACTGCAGCAACCAACCTTTACGCATGTTTTTTTGTGTACATGAAAGCAGGAGACTGCTCTGATATGTTCTTTAAGGGTGTTTTCACACACCATTCTCTTTAAAGGAACCGAACTTGGACCTTTAGAAGTGGTCCAAAAAGTGGACAGACACAAAGTGAACTTATGTATGTTCACACTGTGAATTCATTTGAAATTTGAAGGGGATTCAGTTCTTCTTATGTACACACTGAGTTCATTTGAAGGGGACTATTCCATGTCATCTAGCCTCATTGACAAAAACAGTCGAAGCGAATCCGGAACCCTTTGTGTTTGCTCATGATGAGCGAGTTTAACTTAAATGTGCTGAAGAGGTAGAGCTTTGTTCAAAGAACAAATTGATTATATTTGCCTTGGAATAGCTTTCTGTTAATATGTTTTGTATGTAACCTTATTATACCCTTAGCAAAAAGTAGTTTATTTAAGTGTATTACGAGTATAATTATTTTATACTTAAACTAAGGCAGGATACTTGAAGTTTACTTTTGATATACTATATTTTTTTATACTTCACAATAGTATGGTGAAGTATACTTGACTTGTACTGATAAGTATAAAGAAAGTATATAAAGTATGTAAACTTGTAAACTAAAGATCTTTTCAAATATAATGAAAGTATACTTTTATAAATGTAATGTTCCAATTTAGTCAGCAGTAGTATTAGCATACTTTCTAGTACACAACAAGTACGTGGTCCGTATACTTATACTCTAGCATACTTAATAAAATGAACTTCAGGTATACTACTTTGTAAGGGTAGGCTTGTCGTAATCCGTAGAAGAGAAAACAAAACCACTCTTCAAATTACTTTCACTTTCATGGACACCACTCTTAGACGTATCTGTATTGGGACTCGGTATTGGCAAGTACACAAATAAAAATACTCCTATCTGTTTGTATTTAGTAGTGATGGAATGATACCACTTTTTACAATGTGTTCAGTGGTTAAAAGTTAACAAACTAAATTATAACCCCAAATAAGTTTGACCCCCCTCTGATTAGGGCTATAGATGTGTTTGAACTGCTTATGTCTTCAGAATTTTTTTAGAGCAGCTGCTTAGTTCTGTCTGGGATGTAACATATTTTAAGTTCATATTATGAAACTAGAAAATATAAAAGGCAGGAGGAATGTGGACACTAGATGTAGTACAGAAAACAACCCATGCTTGCTGTAGCTCTGCAGCTTTGTATTGGAAAGCACCAGTTGCTCTGTGAAGAGCTGTGTGATTTAATCCGTCATTTTATATTAAACCAACATATAAATAGGTGGTTTAAAAGTGTGAGCTGTTTCATTTTCAGGCATTCAAACAGAACTAGTATAAATCTGCATATCTAAATGTGTTACTCTTCTCAGTTAGTGAGGACCTAGTCAATACTGAGATTGATTACACTACTAGGTTCTGTTTTACAGACAGGCCAACAAAAGCTTCTTTTTGCCCATGTGTGTGAAGCAGTGGGTTTAAATCATAATATACAGAGATCAGTCTCATGTTGAACTACAGCACAGTGCTAAAGTCAATTGTACATTTAATCACTTTTTTTCCCAAAAATCAAGTGTAGGTTTATCAAAATGATTGTCACCCATCGTGTTTACTTTTTTCTAAAACAGTTCAAAACTGATTCATTATTTCTTATGTCTGTCCAGTAGTATTGGATTTAGTGAATTATAAATGTAATCTAATCTCTGAGTCACAAGAATACACATCCAAGTTTGAACTGTTTTGAATAAAAAAATCCCTGTCCTATAGCTCTTAATTGACCTTATTTTAGAGATAATCACAGACATCGGTGTGTGTAATTTAGCAATGACTATGCTCAGAATCCAGTAAGGGTCTGATTTTTGGTTAAATAGCAGTGTGTCACCCTTGCATAATTAGCTGTGTTTTTATTTATTGTCTGGGTTGGTACATTATTGCTTGTGAAATCACGGCAAACTAAACAGCATGGCTGTGCACATTAGTGGAACATTAAACCAGTCACTAAAGGACACTGATTATTCACCACTCAACCAAAATGCGTTTACTGCTATATATTTATCTCTACACTACTTTCCAAACAGCTCATAAACATATAAGGCTTTACACTATATAATATGCACAATATTGAATGCAATGCCAAAATACTGTACCCCCGCTCACCGGGTTATGCAGTCCTCCTCACCCCACATTCAAAGCAGTGTTTACCTTTTCGATCAGTTAGTAGAACAGTTCGACTGTCACCCGTTAGCACATACTAAAATGCAGGATGTGAGAGTAAAAGAACATGGAAGATGTTGCTTTTTTGAGTGTCAGATAAATGAAAGGCCTGCAAAATGAAAGAACGTTGGATAACAGACTTGTGCATATCGACTACATGCCTTCTTAGTTATGCCAGTATCTACCATTTATGGCGTATTTATTGCATTTTAATTGGAACTTGTGCTGTAAAATACGTCTGTCGGTAAAATAGGAAACATCTATTTTTTCACCGCTAATAGCGTCGTTTTCCCATATTTACCCCTCGGTACTTCCACTCGATGTCCTCTTCCGACGTCCTGCCAGTAGTGGAGCAGTCGGTCTTGCTCGTCGTCCTCCATTGTCTCTCCCTCTTCCAAACTCCCATTGCCGGAGTCTGAGAGCTGATCCTCTGTGAATGACTCCAAATCCTCCAGCGTGATCATCCCGTAGTGGGAGCTTCCAGACCCCTGGCTTTCACCAGGCTGGCCCTCGCCTACATCACCGCCATTTAAGCGACAGCCATTGCGATCCATGACCGAAGTACGAAGGCTGCTGGGTTACGCAGGTATACCTTCAAAGGCTAAGTTAAATTCGGCGCTTTGTTTTTAAGGTACAAACCGATCCGGTGGTCGATGCCTAGGCTGTGACTTAGCTCTGCAGACTGAAAAACTTTGCGTTTACACTAATCATGGCGCTTGCTGCGAACCTCTCGGCCTAAACACCAAACACATGTTTTCAAAACAGAGTAGCAAAACGTATCAGGCCGTAGTGTCGGTCCTTGTGGGCCACTGTTAATCTGCCGTCTGAGACTTACTATCTCGTGTACGGCAACGTGCGGACTAAGTACGTGCTGCTTCTTCGGGAAGTTCAGTGTTTATAATAGCAGCGGCGAGATGACGTGACTGGCCCCGCCTCTCCAACTGCCGGAGAAGGAGCTGACGGGTGTGTGTGTGTGTGTGTGTGTGTGTGTGTGTGTGTGTGTGTGTGTGTGTGTGTCCGCTTTTAGGAAGAATAGCGTATTGCTAAGTAGTAAAAGGTATATATGAGTGCCTGTTTAAATCGCGGAGTCAGAAAGGCACGAAGGAACATATTTCTTACTGCTGTTTACCAGGGAGACTCACCAGACATGATCAGCTATGCAGTTGCGATTTATTAAACATATTTGAACTTTGAACTGGCTCATGACTCTGGCATGTCTCAATTAGTCAGTTTTCTTAGATTTTTTTTTGTCAAATAAACCTGTTGTCTTAAAATCGGGGTAAATGTTAGTGGTTGGAATCATTAGTGAGGGAGTGCACAAGTTTGATAGGACAGTAGATCTCCAGAGTAGCAGTGCCGGCGGCGAGGAGTTGCTCATATGTAGGGGCAGACTGTTCTGTACATATTGGAAAAATCCAGAACGGCCGTCTGGGGCACAGCAGTTGTATTGAGAATTCACATTGTGACAATAGTGGTGATTAGCATTTTATTTTATGTTTGTGGTTTGTTGTTGTTTTTTGTTTTGTGACACTTACTGAAATGTTAATATAAGCACCGTTTGGTCAAATCAGAAACATCAGACAACTATAATAATTTATTTATTTTTCACATCTAACAGGTGCAGTATTGTAGTATATGCATAATATTTAAACTTTTAAGTCTCAAATCCCACCCACTATTAAGCATGGCCAATGAGAAATGTAAAACACACACATCTCTTAAAATGGTCTTATTTTGTTCTGATGTAATTATACTGTTAAAGATGTTGCAGGAAAGAGACTAAATGGCTGCCGGCACAAAGAAGGGAGGTGTGGATTAAAAGACAAGTTTGAGTGAATGGGTATGAGCAGCTCTGAGCTGCCGGCCACCATGCTGCACTCACTGTTAAACACGTAGAGATGGAGGCTGTTATGTAAGCATGGCCTCCATGCAGCCTGAGGACTACGCCCTCTGTGACGCACAGCTAAGCACGAGGTGTTTACAGGAGCTCTTTCACACTTGCACACAAGCTAAACCAAGAGGACTTTATCGGAACAACAGGATAAAGTACATATTACAGACAACAATTCTGTTTTCAAAATAGTTGGGACGATGTGAGAAATGTACCAAACAGAATACAGTTGTGAACCAATTTTTATGGAAAATAGAACAAAGAGCAACACATCAAATGTTAAAACAGACATATGTTGGTTTTTGAAAAATAATGCTCATTTTGAACAAGCATAATGAAACGCAAACTTTAATCAGTAGTGGTTTAAGTTTGTGAACACAGTTCATCACTCCGTCCACAAAAAAGGATTTGGTATGGCTAGAGTTCAGGAATATAATTTAATAAAGACATTTAGAATATCTCATATTGAACATCTTCAGATGGATAACACAAATATTGTAAGTAGATCATTATAGAATAGAATTTAAGAATTCTTTTGGAGTTGAACACTAAGGATTTAAATTTTAGTGCTTTGAATTGTGGGAAAACGAGAAGAGGATTGCGGAGGTAAAGGAAAGTTACTGCAGGTATGAGTGTGAGGTTTTTCCGAGGTCATGTAAGTAATCTCCTTTCTGAAGAGTGAGAGGCATTAGTGTCCACCATCAGGACTGGGATGGTCCTTTCAGCTGCACAGTGAGGAGGGAGATGGTTTAACAAACACACTTTTCACTTCAGACCAATTTAAATGTGACTCATTTGTGATAATGTTTTTTCTAGTTACATGCTTTAGGCAGATTCATGACCAAGGGTCATCCAATAAGATACGGACACAAATGGTTAAATAATATATTAGTTTATGTGTTTGACGCGTACAGTAAACCCCCACTTTAACATGGATCAGCAGTTGCAGTTTCAGTCCATTATGGATTTTTCTGAGAACCAAACTTATTGTTTTCTGAAACCCCCACACCATTTTTCATGCATGTTATTGCTAAATTATTAAACATTTTTTACATTTACTAATTTTGCAACATAAATATTAATGTAAATTCAGCCACATTTCCGTATACAAAATATCAATGTTTTGGGGCTGTCCAGAGAATACAGAACTTGTGATGGTGAAATCCAATTCAATTACATTTTATTTACATAGTGCTTTTTACAACCGGGTTTTCACAAAGCAGCTTTACAGAGTCCAGGTCCGAGCCCCTAGTGAGGAAGCTGAAGGCAATAGAGGCAAGGAAGAACCAAGACTCAAAAGGGGAACCCGTCCTCCTCATGCCGACCCAGATAGAAGGGAAAAGCAATCTTTTTGGGGATAAATAACAAGAGAGGGCCTTGCTGAACAAGATTAAATACACATTGGCCCTCTATATAGAATTGGTTTCCACAAAGTAATATTGTTCGAAGTGAAACTGAGAGTCTGTTGTCCATAAACTTCAGGATCAGGAGCAACAATCTCTGCCGGAGCTTTAGGCAGCGGTGTCCCCAGCTTGGGGGTGGGCCCGGGATCAGTTTCCCATGGAGATCAGTCCAGCAGATGTGCTGCAGTTACCTTCGGAGAAAACAGAGGAGAGAGTTAGTTCTGTATAAATTTACAAGGCATTGTTAATATCTGTGAGGAGCGCTAGTTATAACTGGCATATCTAGCTAGAGCAGCTGAGCTACAAAGGGCCGAACTGAGAGTAATGATGGACACCGGCGCACCTCCACTCCATCGTCACAGTGAACGTGAGGAGTGGTGTGGTGACAACACCAGTGTTTTCTTGAAATCTCTGTGCCCGTCGCCTCCCAGCTCTGTACCTTCATTCTAGAAGGGTCGAGATACATAGTGACACAGAGGTCCTTTACAGTTAATGCTGGAGAGGGTGAGCAACCAGTGAGATCAAGCATTAGACCTAACGGTCTGTTTGTAGCAGCTTTTGGACCTAGAAGACGCATTTAAATTTGATCTGCGTTAAGTAAGAGGACTATATGTGACATCCAGTCTTTTATATCTTTAATGTAGCCCCCAATCTAATTTAATCTAAGTTTATCATCGATATTTGCAGAGATATATAGCTGTGTATCATCCGCATAGCAGTGGAAGCTAATCTCATGTTTTTGAATAATCATCCCTAAGGGCAGCTTGTGCAAGATAAATAAAAAGAGGTCCTAAAACAGAGCCTTGCGGGACACCATATTTTACTTTGGTGGGTGCTGAGGATTACCAGTTAACACTTACAATTTGATAGCAGTCAGTAAGATATGATGTAAACCAGGATAAGGCGGTTCCAATGAATCCGACAAGATTTTATAGTCTGTTCAGTAAAATAGAATGGTCAGTCGTATCAAATGCTGCACTAAGGTGTATTTTTATTAGATTCAATTAATGATGATAAGTAGGCAGAGCATGCTGTGATAAGTGTTTCTTGTACTTCCAGGCTTCTTGGAAGGATTCCAAATGAGTCACCCGCCATTTGCATTCTAGTCTATGTGCATTTTGCTTTAAAGCATGTGTTTATTTCATTATATAAAGCCAGCTTTTTCTGTCCGACTTTTTTGCACCTTAGATGTGCAACGTAATGGATCAAAGAGAGTTTTTAAAGCATTCAGTTGGGTTATCTATGTCTGCTGGGCAGTGTCAAATGGGGTTGATATTTCTGGAAGATGTTCAATAAAACTAAAGCTATGGCAGACATAGTTGCACGATTGATACAAAAGCAAGGAGTGTGCTTAAATTATGATTAAGATGATTATATGTAATGAGGTAGTGACATGAAATTTGTAGGCAGAAAAAGAACAGCTATGTTATTCACATTAATGCCAAGAGCCAAGATGAGTTCAAGTTTATGGCCCTGTAAGAAATCTTGTAAGAACTGTGGAAATGGCCCCGCTGGCCTGTAGACAGTAATTAGGGAGAGAGAGGTTTTATTTGCATCTAAATGAGTTAATTTAAAGAGTTTCAAATTATTAAAACTTGGATTGAGTTATCTGTTTAATACTTAAGGAACTTTTATATATGGTTCCCGCACCTCCCATTATTGATCCATTCGTCTCTCATCGGTGGGCTGGTGACATTGTAGATCGATGGAAATAGTTTACTAATCAGTTATAATTTGCGGCTATTTTAAGCAATTTCTTTTTTTTTTTTTGTATAAAACAATTTCAACAATTTTTTTTCTAAATACCTTTACTTTTGTTACAGATTAGAGCAGATCTTTACAGGTTTAATTATTTATTAGTAATAGGAATGAAAAAGACTTAAATCAATGAACAGCTGCCAATTTTCATAAACTCTGCATAGAAGTTTTCATTTTTAGAGATAAATGTGAATAATTAATGTTCTCTCTTTGTATTTTCTGTTTTAAATTGTAACACAGCAATAAGAGAACTATTTGTTCCCATTTTTGTTTTTGAAAAGGTACTGGAGAACTTCACAGCACGTCTGGTCCAGATGAGGGTGCTTAATCATCAGGATTTTCGCACTCTTACCAAGTACCAGCTCATTCTGGCTCGGGAGCAGTTCAGACACAACCCAGCACCTCATATCATGGTACTGAACATTACAAGTAGCAGAATGGCTCAAATAGTCTAATCAGTTGATGTCCTGAGCTTACAGTACTTTGGGAATTTATACATTTTTCCTGATTTTCTGTTGTTCATATCAAAATATTGAAAACAAAATGTATTTGCAGGAGTTTAATATATGATTTGCAGGTGAAAAGTGAGCTTGTTACCATGTTTCTTTTATAACAGGGAGCACAGCATGGTGCACTGGAGGGAGATTTTGCTTTGTGCATTAGCCTGTATCATGGATATGAACTCTTGCAGCAGATGGGTCTTAGATCTCTTTTTCTGTTCACACAGAACATAATGTTGGGCCCTAAAGGTAAGAGCTATAATTGACCAGTGAATACAGTGTGATCAAATATCTGCAAAAATCTACAGTTTTCATGTTTACATTTTCCACCTGTGCAATTTTGGTTGCTTAATTTATGTAGTTTCGCTCTGCAACTGTTTATACTTGCAGTTAACAGGGTAACACAGATATGACCTTTTTTTTATGTATTCTCAGAGTGTTCTCGTGCCAGAAATGAACTGCAGCGCAGCTCTGAATTTATGGCCCTGTACAGAGAAATGGAGGCCATATTTCTCGCACCAAGCAGAGGTAGTTGCCTCTTCTCAACTCATCAGGATTTGGGAGAACTTTGCTTGTATCATTATCAAAGGGTTTGATTAGACTGACTGGTTTGGTTCCACTTTAGGCCCTGAGGAGCAATATTTTTATAGTCATCCTAAACTTCAGAGATTGGAAGAGGTAGTAATACAGCACTTCAATACATGGTCTCAGAACTCAGGTAAATAACATTTCATATCAAACCATTATAGTTACACACTCAAAGATACTATTGTAATGGTTTAATACTTTTCCTGTGTTTAAAAGGAAATTAAAGTGTTTTGGGAGCATATTTGGGCCATATTTAGTGTTTATACTATATAACCTTTAGGCTTTTTTTTTTTTTTTTTACCAAAACACAATAACATGGGTTACACTATACGTGAGTGCTCTTGGAACGTAATCCTGATCTCATCATTATTGTGATTTGTTATTTATTTACTGGTTGTGTTTGGCTGCAATCATTTAAATTGTACTGTAACTCTAATAGAGATTCATCCTTTTTTGGCTTTTGTCAAAATGAACTCGAAATTGAAATTAAACACCTTTTGTTTGACCTAGGTATTGACCCAGACTCCGTTTCAGATGTGGTGAACACAAGAGTGATAATCTTCTCTTCATTTCGTGAGAGTGTTCAAGAGATTGCAGAGCTGCTTAATCGCCACCAGCCTCTCATTAGGGTTATGACATTTATGGGGCAAGCGTCAGCTGGGAAGGGGGTTCGAGGGTTTACGCAGAAGGAACAGCTTGAGGTAAAAACTCTATTTAAAAGTCTATGTACTAATGATGATTAATAATTTATCATTTACTGCAGTCAGTACTGATACATATAGCTTAGGGGTGTGCAGAGCTACTGCTATTTGTATCTGTATTTGTGTTTGTTAAAAGGGAAAATTATTCGTATTTGTATTTGGATAAAGTTCATAAATTTGTCTGCTGCTCCCCGAATCTACAAGGGAAATTGAGTGTGTGACAGGGGCTGGGGTTGGAAGCGCTGTATCTACTCCCGAACGCGAGGGTTTACCAGGGGCAGAGGTTCTACTCCCAAACGCGAGGGTGTCCCGGGGGGGCAGAGGTTCTACTCCCGAACACGAGGGTGTACCGGGGGGAGTGGAGGTTTTACTCCCGAAACGAGGGTGTACCGGGGGAAGCGGAGGTTCTACTCTCGAACGCGAGGGCATACCGGGGGGAGGGGAGGTTCTATTCCCGAAAGCGAGGGTTTACCGGTGGGAGCGGAGGTTTTATTCCCGAATGCGAGGGCGTCCCGGGGGGGCGGAGGTTCTACTCTCGAACACAAGGGTGTACCGGGGGGAGCGGATGTTCTACTCCCGACCACGAGGGTGTACCGGGGGGAGCGGAGGTTTTACTCCCGAACGTGAGGGCGTCCCGGGGGAGCAGAGGTTCTACTCCCGAACGCGAGGGTGTACCAGGGGGAGCGGATGTTCTACTCCCGAACACGAGGGTGTA
>JBBKCR010163576.1:0-16181 GCA_037577295.1 Ladigesia roloffi | reverse complement strand
GCGCACAGTCGGCGCCGATCCTATTGGATCACATGCCCTTGACGGCCCTAGGAGTGAGAAAGCCTTCTCTGGGTTTCCGAGGAAGAACCTCTAGTCCCCCTGACTTGGGTGTGTATCCTGTTTTCCCTCGGTACCGGAATGCGTCCCTCTGTGCTCCGGCATTCTTTCAGAGGAAGAACCTCGAGTCCTCCTGACTCAGGGTTATAGCCTCGATGGCCCGTGGAGAAGCTAGGCTTCTCCGGGCATTTCCGAGGAAGGTAAGTATAGAGGATTTCAGACGAGAAAGTCATGGAGGTTTCCCCCTCCACCTCTGTTCCAGTTTAAAGCCCCCTGTCCCTGGGGATTTCCCCTGGCCTCTGGCCGGTGTAAGTGTTTTGTGTAGAGCTCGGGTCTCGAACACTAGGCAAGTAAGTATTCTGGATGGTCGGTCGTGAACCCCTGCCTGTCTGTCTGTTGTTTGTGTGTGTTCAGGTCCGTGCTTCTCCTCCCCGTTTCTGATTGGTTACCTCCTGTTCTGTCCCTGTCGGTGTCACCCATCTCTGGGGCGCCCCTGTGTTGAGGTTCCCCTCTGATTGGTTACCTCCTGTTCTGTCCCTGCCGGTGTCACCCCTCTCTGGGGCGCCCCTGTGTTGAGGTGCCCATCCGAGAGGTACTCGTCTCGAGTGGTTCCCGTACGCGGCGTGAGGCGGTGGAACCCGTGACGGTCAAACTTCGTACGATGGGGCCGGTGACCAGGTTGGGACAGTACAGGAGGTTAGCTGTGCTGTTTCCCTTGCCCCTCGGGGATGATTGTGAGAGGCACGGACCTCCCGGTATGTTTCAGTCCTGTCTGGTATGTGGTGATTTTCTTGGCTTACCAATCAGACAGAGTAGGTGGTTCTACACGGGGCCAGGCCTCCTCATGGCCCCCTTGCTCTGAACAGCCAAATATTAAAATATAACCTTTATAATCTCGAAATGCGCTGGCTCAAAGAGCAAAGCTAAAGCTACGTGTGTTCTACACGGACTACTTAAAGTGCTACACATGTGCTGACACACGCATGCAACCACTGAATCTGTCGCCCCGTTTGCATAAGTGCCCCCCTAAAAACACACTGACCCCTCTCTCTGCGTCAGTGATTAGTGTACAATGTTTTATATTTTGTCAAAGCTACACAAGCATACACAACTTGCCATATCCTATGATATTACCATTTTGTGAAAAATTAACACAGAATATACAAAGTGTTTTATTATACACATATGTGGTCATTTATGTTGACCAATTATTTGATTTGATCATACATTTTTCTAATTATACATCTGGCCAGTAGGTGGTGTCGTGTGCACATGAACCTTCGAGTAATTAACCCTTTCTCAAACCAATTGGCTAAAGTGGTTCAAAGCCTCATGAGGCTTCATCTCACCATCACTACCAGAAACACAGCTGCTTTACAGGGGAAGTGTCCATTTGGGGCAAACCAAGTGCTGCAGCTTCATGTGGGGAGTTGAGTGTTTAGTTTGGGGTTTGTTATTTTCTTAGAGTCATTGTAAGTTTTACTTTGAGCCTAGGTTAGGTTTGATTATGTCTGTGTTGGGTAATGTGTAGTTTTGTTATCCCTTGTGTTTTATGGTTTTATCAGCCACAGTATATACGCGCCCTTTGTGTTTGAAGTCAAGAGAGGTTTTTTTTTTCACTCTTTGAGTTTTGTGTAGTTTCTTTTCTTTAGTCTCCGCTTTTTTATGGACCCAAGGCTTTCCTTATGGGGTTATAGGGATTTGTTTTTGTTTTTTGGATAAATAAATTAATTCTTGTGATACTATCCTGTGTTTCCTCATTTCTTGCTGGCTTGGTCCATCACATTGGTGGCCACGGTGGGATCAGCCAGTTGTGATCAGACACGTGTTTTTGTGTTTTTGTTTTTTTCCCCCACACCTCCTTCATTTTGTGAAGACATGAGCCACAGAGGAAGAGCTGGTAGAGGGGGTCGGGCAAAACATACGGAGACACAAATAGAATTCAAATCCCAGATTGTGGATGAAGAGAGCACAGAACCAACTTTAAGAGACCTGACAGGCATTATGCAGGTCCTTATGGAGAACCTGGAGGCCCGGTGACCGAGCAAAAGGAGGCTCTACAGCAGGAACGATGGTTCCAAGGTGCTACAATGACAGCTTGAGCTTTTGAAGCATGAGGTTCAAGCCCATGCATCTCCAGTAGAGCCTACTTTTGATTTAGAGAATTTTATCCAGCAGGCACAGGCGGCAGCCTCAACAGAACCCATCCACTCTGCCAATAATACATGAGGTCAGTCTCGTTTATTTCAGCCCAGGCTTGACAAATTAACAGAAAATGATTTTGAACACTTTCTTCTTACATTTAAAAGAATCGCTGCAGCATGTCAGTGGCCAAAATTGGATTGGCTTTTCTGACTTATTCCAACCTGATGAGTAAGGCCAGAGGAGCCTATGTTCATATGGATTTTGATGATTCCCTTGAACATGATGATGTAAAAACTGCTATTTAGAAAAAGTATGATATCAATCCTGAAGCATACAGACAGAGGTTCCGCTCTCTCGATGTTGAGCCTGATGAGAGCCCGCAAGTGCTATATGTTTGGCTGAAAGATCTGTATGTGAAGTGGATGCAACCAAAATTAAATATGTTTAAGAGACTGGTGAAATAATTATGGAATAGTTTTTTTTAAGAATGTTGTCTCCAGTACTTCAGGTCTGGATAAAGGAACATGGTTCAAAATCAGCAGCTGAGGCTGCCACTTTGGCTTGTGTGTTTGTGGCCACCCACAAAAAGAATCTGCCATGGATTAACATGGCTTGGAAGACTGGGAAGGAGGTATGAAGCCCTGTAAACCCTCAATACCACCAGAGGTCATCAGCCAGTGGGGGTAAGCCTCCTGTAAGGGACAACCAACAAACACAACCAAGAGCTTCCATTAGAAAACCAGTGTTCTACTTGTATTTAACCAATGTGCCCCAAGAATCCTGTTAAGCTCACTCAAGTGTGTTTTGTCCCACACCAAATTGTTGACATGGAATCTCAGCAATCCATGAAAACGACCAGTGTTCAGAAAAACAGAGAAAATGCCTTAATAGATACTGCCAGTACTTCTACTCTTGTTCACAGGAAAGGTGTGCCAGCTAATTGCATATACACTTTAGAGGCCATTCCCATTTGCTGTGTACATGATGATGAGAGGTATTATCCTACTACTGACATTTACATTGAAGTACAAGGATAGGCTTATCTGTTGAATGTTGTTGTTGCAGATAATTTACCTTTCCCAGTGATGGCCTGCCTGTACTTTTTTTACTTGCTAAACCCAGTGCAATGTTGTAATGTTGCAGTCACCAGAGCACAAGCTAAGCAGGTGGATGCAGATTCTTTATGCAGATTAGTGCCTTGCCTTTCTATGGTGTTGAGCTTGAAACACAGCCCGGGAGGTGTCAGAAGCCCCATAGCTAAAGGAGGCAAGAGGAATTCCGACACACTGTTGTACAACCAACAGCTGAGGTTAATCCAGAAATGCCCTTAGGTTTTCAAATACCTGATAAACTTATTCAACTGCAGGAAGAGGATCCAACATTGTCTGTTTTTCTACAGAGAGCTAAGGAGAGGAAGCTGTGAGATAGCTTGATGGCAGAGCAGTTGAGTATTTCCTCCAAAGCAGTGTCATTTATTGTCAGCATGGTGGGCAGCCCGAGATGTAGTACTTATTTTGGGTCATTCAATTCCCTGGGCTGGCCACCTGGGGAAACATAAGACCACTCCACGTATTAAACGCCGTTTTAACTGGCCAGGTCTGAGCTTGGAGGTAGCCCAGCTCTGCATGAGTCGCCCTCAGTGCCAAAAGACTTTGATTAGAGGTCCCACCAGAGCTCCACTCCTGCCATTCCCCATCATTAGAACTTCCTTTAAGGATGCATATCATTGGTCCTGTGGAAAAAAGTAAATCAGGAAATCATTACATGTTGGTCATTACATTATGGTACCAAATATCTGGAAGTTCTTCCATTGAATTCTTTCAAAGCAAAAACTGTAGCTTTTGCCCTGGTTCAGTTTTTTTCAAGAAGGGGATTCCCATGTGAAATTTTGACAGACCAATAATTTTTGGTCAATTCTTTTGAAGCAGGTGTACAAACTCCTGGGTATAAAGAGTGTGTGTACCATACCATACCATCCACAAAATGATGGGTTGACTGAGCGATTCAGTTCAATTCAGTGTTATTTATATAGCGCTTTTTACAACCAGGTTGTCACAAATTAGCTTTACAGAGTCCAGGTCCGAGCCCCTAGTAAGTAAGACGAAGGTGACAGAGGCAAGGTAAAACTCCCTTAGATGGAGGAAGAAACCTCGGGAAGAACCAAGACTCAAAAGGGGAACCCGTCCTCCTGAGGTCCTCCTCCTTCAATCAAACCCGCAAATAAATTATTTGAAAGTTTGTAAATGAGACTGGATCTGACTGGGATCAGTGGCTTCCTTACCTTCACTATGCGTACAGGGAGGTACCCCAAGCTTCTACAAATTTTCCCCTTTTGAACTTGGACATGAACCGAGGGGCCCTCTGGCTTTGCTGCGGGAGACCTGGGAAGGGGACCACAAGAGGGAGGGGCCTGTTAATGTAATTTCTTATGTTGTACAGATGAGAGAGAAAATGCAGATGATGAGTGAGTTGGCAGAGGCACACATGGCAGAGGCACAGCAACATCAGAAGACCTGGTATGACCACTCAGCCCGCCAGAGAAGGTTTGAACCAGGTCAAAAGGTCCTGGTCATGCTTGCCACAAGCTGCTGGCAAAGTTGCAGGTGCCCTTTGAGGTCCAGGATCAACTTGGGCCCACCACCTATGGGGTTTCAAATCCAGGGCATCATTCTAGTTGGGTGCTGTGAACCTTTTAAAAGAGTGGGCTCCAAGGGGTTATTCAAGCAGTGAAGGAGGATGAGGATGTGGATGACCAGTACCTACCTGCACCAATGTCTTTTGACCTGGATTTGGGCAACCTCTCTGAAGACCAGCAGACTAAGGTAAAAGCTTTAATGAATTCAGAAATATTCCAAGAGTTTCCTGGCCACACAAATATTGTGGAGCATGATATTGTATTGAAACCTTATGTAGCTGTGAAACGTATGAGTAATAGGGTACCAGAATGCTTCGTGGGGTCACTGAAGAATTGATTTTATATTGTCTGTGGGAATAAATCAACCTCCAAAAAGTGAGTGGTGTAATTCTGTGATCCTGGTTCCGAAGAAGGATGGAGCAATCCGGTATTCTATTGATTTTATGTACCTGAAATCCATCTCAAAATTTGATTTTCAACGCACCTCATGGATTGATGACCTCTTTGAGTGCCTAGGGAAAGCAAGATATCTGTGTCATATCTCCGCCCCGACGCGAAGCACACGGAGACCTGAGAACCGACAAGAGGTGAGAATAGCCTTTTATTATAATTCTGTGAACAGAAAGGTGGCTCAAGTGCCGAGACAAACACAACACAACTAAACCAGTATGTTTCTGTGATGATGAGTGCAAAGGGGAGAACCTAAATAGTGCAAGGGGACCTCCGAGAACCAATCAGGGGTTAAACATAACACAAAACAGGTGAGGATATAAAGGCAAACAGGTGAAGGCTATTTAAAAGAAGGAGTCTTTAGTGATCAGTGATGGCGACCTTCTGTGTTCGCAGACCGGCACAGTGACATTACCCTCCCACACCCCCCCAAAGGTCCAGGGGAAGGAGGTCAATGGCTAGAACGAACCCACACCCCAGAGAGACGGCGTAGGAGAAGGAGAGCCGGCAGCGACTGAGGCACCACCGCCAAGGCTGGACGGTGAGTCCAGGCCCTGGGAGGTTGAACTAATGTGGTAAGGCTCCCGGGGGACTAGACGGCCAAGAGGCCGGTGGTGATGACTGACTCTGGAGTCCGGGCTGGGACCGAACTGATGACGACTGACTCTGGAGTCCGGGCTGGGGCCGGACCGATAATGACTGACCCTGGAGTCTGGGCTGGGGCCAGACCGACAACGACTGACTCTGGAGTCCGGGCTGTGGCCAGACCGACAATGACTGACTCTGGAGTCCGGGCTGCGACCGGATCTGGGGAGACATTGATTGGCTCTGGGGTCCAGTCGGGGGCTAGACTTAGGTTTGTCATGAGAGTTACGAGATGGTCTAGGGTTGGGACCAGTGTGGACACCTTCTTGAGGGCTCTTCCTCTACCACGCCGAGGGGCTGAAGTGGGTGTCTGGCGTGGGTGCTGAATGGGAGCTGGTGCCCGTCAGGGCCAGGGAGAGGGAGCTGGAAACCGTCAGAGCCAGAGAGAGGGACCTGGGGCCCATCAGGGCCTGAGAGAGGGAGCTGTGGCCCGTCAGGACCAGGGAGAGGGAGGAGCTAGGCCGCCACGATGAGCAGATTTGGACCCAACGCTGAAAAACCTGGTGTAGCAGGAAGGGAGGAGTAGGAAGAAGTGGTGCGTTGAGCTGGTGCTCACTGAGGTGAGGCGGGGCCGGCGCACTGAGGTGAGGCGGAGATGGCACGCTGAGGTGAGGCGATGGCGGCGCGCTGTGCTGAGTCGAGGGTGGCATGCTGCACTGAGTTGAGGGCACCGCGCTGAGCTGAGTTGAGGACGGCGTGCTGAGCTGAGTTGAGGATGGCGTGTGGAGATGAGGCTGGGTTGATGTGCTCAGCGGTAAGGCCACCATTTGGCTCGAGAGCAAGTCCTCCTCCCACAGAGTTTTACCGCTGGAGTAGGGTTTGCGGGTACAGTAGTACTGGGAGGTCCTATGGATGGCCACTCCAGCCGTACGAAGGCCCCTCCTCCTCTGAACTGGCTGCCCAGCTGTCACCCACGGCAAGGTTTGGCTCGAGCGCTACCAATTTGGCGCCTGCGCATCTTCTTTGTGTCGGCCGAGTCTCTGCTCTTTTCAGTACACTGGGACCAAGGGGAAGCAGTGTCCCCAGGACTGGAGGCTCTCCTGGATTACCCCTCCAGCCACTATGAGTTTTCTACTCTTTTACCGTTTGGATTGCATGGAGCCCACGCAACCTTTCAGAGATTGATGGACCAGGTACTCTATGGGCTCTCTGAGTTTGCATGTGCATATCTTCATGATAATCATCTATAGCACCACTTGGGAGGAGCACCTGAGGCACCTTTAGGAGGTCCTGGAATGGTTTAGGTCAGCAGGTTTGACAGTCAATCCAGCAAAGTGTGTTATTGGCAGAGAAGAGACTTGGTTTTACCATTGAAGTTGGGTTAATTAAACCATAAGTTCATAAAGTTCATGCAATTGTGTCATGTCCTTTTCCACAAACTAGGAAGCAGCTGAGATCATTCTTGGGAATGGCTGGCTTTTACCATCGATTCATACCAAACTTCTCAGCCAGGGCTGATCTTCTGACGCATTGAGCTAGCTCCAAATGCCCTAATCACATTCAGTGGACAGCTGTGCCAGTGGAAGCCTTCAAGGATATCCAGAAGTCTCTCAGTAAGAACCCCATCCTTCATAATTCACATTGTGATAAACATTTTGAATTGCAATCTGATACGTTTAAGAGGGGAATTGGAGCTGTGCTTTTGCAGGGAGCATAAGAGGACCAGCATCCCGTGGCTTATATTAGTCGGAAGCTATTCGGCAGAGAGGTCTGCGCTTCAACTGTAGAGAATGAAGCCTTGACGGTCAAGAGGGCCCTTGACTTGTTCAAATATTATCTCCTGGGGAGAGTTCACTTTCACCACAAGGCGCTACTATGGTTGGAGAGAACGAAAGATACAAATGGACGCATCACCCGGTTGTACCTCGCCATGCAACCATACCAGTTCCCAGTATGCCACATCCCTGGTAAAGAGAATACCACTGGAGACTATCTCTCCTGCTGTTCCAGCAAAATTTCCGAAGAGGGGGAGCATGTAATGGCCCTCACATGATATGTTAGTAAACCTCTGCACCTACACTTTATTTGTTGTTTGTTTTTTAATTATGTTGATTCTCATTGTTTCTTAAACAGATAGATTTAGCATAAATATTTTTATTTTTCACATTACACAAGTTATTTCACTTTTGTAACTATCTATAAAGTTAGGCTTTCTAATTATGAGTTTTGTTTGAGTTACCGGTGCAGGGAATACTGCTGCTGCTGGTTGGTGTCATCTTGTCAGGCTGGCTGAAAGGGTTCGGCCCCAGAAACACAGCTACTTTATATAACTTCATGGGGCAAGTTAAGTGTTTTGTTTGAGGTTTATTATTTTCTTGGAGTCATTGGTGGTTTTACTTTGAGCCTAGGTTAGGTTTGATTATGTCTGTTTTGGGTAGTTTAGTAGTTTTTATTGTTTGTGGTTTAGTGGTCAATTTTTATGGTAATGTTTAGTTTTGTTATCCCCTGTATTTTATGTTGGTTTGATCAGCCACAATATATATGTGCCCTTTTTGTTTGAAGTCAAGAGAGTTTTTTTTTCACTCGTTGAGTTTTGTGTAGTTCCTTTTTGTTGATCTCTTTTTTTATGGACCCAAGGGTTTCCTCATGGGGTTATAGGGATTAGTTTTTATTTTTTGGCTGAATAAATTAATTCTTGTGATTACTAACCTGTGTTTCCTCATTGTTTGCCGGCTTCACAAGGACCTAGGGGATTCAGTTTGTGTTAATGAAATCGATAGCTTTTGGGAAAAGCTCTCACATAATCTGACTGATTGGACATTGATAAAAAGTGTTTAACATATCACACAAGGAGTGTGAGGAGTCCCACAGGGTGCTGGAGGCTTTCCTGACCCAGTGCTTGTGGAAGATGTCTTGTAGTGATTGGAGAGACACCCTTTACAATCTGATGCACAAAACTGTTTTTTTGTTAGTAAAGGCACTGGTGCCCTTGTAGAACACTGGGATTTTGAGGGAATGGAGGGAACATCCTGGCCGAAAAGCCTGTGAGCCCACAGAACTAGCCTGCTCTTGGTGATTGTCTGGGAGCGGACTGGGCCGGCTGGGTAAGAAGATCTACCCACACTGCACTGTCTGACCTGGTCTCCCCACTACCTTGCCCCAGAGGGTACAGCCTGGGAGCTGGAGGAGGAGGCTGCAGTCTGTTCCTTGGTGCAGGTGTGTGCTGCCAGCTCGATGTTTCCCCGGCATGGAAAGGCACAGGTGTGGGCAGAATGAGCCAGACTTCTCCAGCGCTGGGGAGAGCTGGAGGATGCTTCCGCATTCTGGGAGCTGGTGTGTGTCTCTGAGTGCATGTGCGCATTGTCTGGATGCTTGGGAGCATTGTCGACCACGCAGGGACAGCGGCACATCTGGCTCCAGCGCCAGCTGCTGAGTGGCCTCTTCCTGCAGCAGGCACACCAAGCTCAGGTACTTCTTCCCTCTGCTGGCTGAGCCATTCTCGGAGCCACAAGGGGCGGTGTTTCTCGCCCCAATTTCCCCTGATCACTCCAGCAGCTGCTTATTCTAATACTCAGATTAGAAGCTGATGTGATCAAGACGCCAAACTCACACAAGAACCCAAAATAAACCAAAAAGGCAATAAACATATGAGGACAGAACACCTTAAATACTCAACAGGGGGCTAATCCACTCTGAGCTAAATAATCACCAGCTGTGGGTGAAGAAGAATTCACAATCCCACAGCGACCCTGTGGCCTTAAAGTGGAATCGTGACACTAGGGTAATAGACCCAAACCCCAAGTTATTTATTTTGTGTCATTTTACTTTAAATTTGATTTAGGAACTCCTGGAGCACAGACAATGAATGACTCTCTTTTGCATATGTTTTCTGAGCAACCAGTTTATTCCTCTTTGTAGGAAAAAGAAGATAGATTCACCATGGCCCCTCATGCAGTTCCCCCTCCCCTTTACACCAGCGAGTTCACAGCAAGTCTAGGGGAAAGATAAAGATTTCTCATGCTATCACACTCCAAAACAGGTCTTTCCATCAGCACCACCACAGCACTGCACTCTGGGTGAACCCAACCCCCCAACCTTCAGACCGTGTCCAGTTCTCTACTTGACCTGACTGTGTCTTTGCTCTTTCTGTTGAGGGAAACTCAACTCCTTTTCACCACATAGCTTTCACTATGCTGCAACATCCCGCACCAGCTCTAATGCACTGGTAGTGAACTCTCCTCACTCTCCAGCTCTCATGGCCACACACTGCTTTATCCTTGCTGGCAGCTGCCAGACGCACGCACACTGTTGTCATCTATTTCCCCTCTCACGCTGCTCCATCTCTATACACAAAAAGATTTTTGCCTATCTTTGCTGCTCTCCATCACACCTCGCTTGGTCCTCTCGTGCTTCCCAACCACTGAGCAGCACCTGCAGCAGAGAAACGGCCATGAATGCAGCAACAGAAGCTGGATAGCCACTGCCCCTTCCCTTCCTGGAGTCCTTGCTCCATAGACTTGGAAATTTAACACTAATGAAAAATACATTAATATAAAGAACAGAAGGCAATACAAACACACAGAACCCTCAACAAAAATAACAACCCTCATAATGCAGGGACACAACAGTAACTATAAATGTTATAGTTTATGGTACTGTGGAGAGAAAAACAAAGAAAGCACATCTTGGGATGGTTATATACCACTTTACTCAGAGGCAGAATGTTTAAAAGTGACCAAACCCAATAATTATATATTTCTACTTGCTGCTGATTGGCTGCCGCACTGTGATGCATGTGCAGAGCAGAATTTTTCGCATGGAGCATCTTGAGTGTTCTCGTATTTTTCATTTTGTTCTTCTTAAAACCCAGTACTTATATTACTGTAAATTAAATCAATTGATTACTGCATTTACCCTGCTTATACCAAAGAAAATTACAACACATACCAAAGAAAATGCATGTATATGAATTACAGTACAGACTATATAGGGGTTATATTTACATCCCAGTACTGCAGGAGTTTAGTTTAAACTCCACAGTACAAATATCTATAGCCACACCACAATTGTTGTGTTGAAGACATCTGTGAAGACATCAACATATAAGATAAGTTAAGATAAGATACTATTACTTTTAGTATAAGTAGTTTAGAAATTGAAATAGCGTTTATGAAAAGTGACAGTGTTTGTACCATGAGTAAAAAGAGATTGAGAGCTTTGAGAGAATTCTCCTCTCAGACAGGGTCTCCTGTCTGATACCCTGGACTGAGCCAGCTTTTTTATTCTGCTTGTTCAGCCTGTTGGCATCAGTTACCTTCACCCCACTGCCCCAGCACACCACTTCAAAGAACACAACACTCTCTAAACAGAGTGATAGAACATGGTCAACATTTTCTCTGAGCATGATGGGATGCTGTGTTGTCCAACAGTTTTTTAGAGGTGGACCTTAGTTAGTAGGGCTGGGTTAAAAAAATCGAATCACCGATCAATATCGTTTGTCTTTTTAAAAAAATTATATCGATTAAAACATTTGCTATTTTTCCTGTCGACACTACTTCCCACTACCATGCAATGAATGATATCAAAAACTCACTCCACGCCACATAGATTAGCCGGGCTGATGGTGGCTCAGTAGTTAGAGCACTCGCCCTATTATCAGAAAATCGTACACTAAATTATCCTAAGCGCAATACCGTCCCCACACCCTTCTCCCCAAATGCCGTCGTCATGGCTGCTTGCCGCTTCACTTGGTGAATGGGTTACATGCAGAGTGTTACGGATCTCTCCGCGAGGTGGGGAAAAGGGAAGACGCACTCGTTAGTGATACTTCAATTTTAATGAAACTTCAGTCTCAAACAAAGCACATATACACAGTCCTTTCTTTCAGACTTCTACTTTCACAAGAACCGGTGCTCCTCAAAAGAACAAAGGAAAACAAAGAGCAGGATGACGGCCTCTCACTGCAACACCCGGGAATCAGGGTTTCCCAAAAAAGGGGTGAGGAAGACAGGGCTGCGAAAGAGAGATACAGATAGGGTTAGTTTCAACCAACAATCGTGTTCTCTCTCAAAGGCTCAGCGCTAAGGCTGCTAAGGGTTCTCTAACAAACAAACAAGCGTCTGCAACCCAGATCTCAAAGAGTGGGTGCAGGAAACGGAGTGGTACAGATAACAAACCAAGAACCAAAGCGGGGAGATACGGGACAGGCCAGCTTTTAAAGGGAGATTAAACAAGGAGCAGGTGGGACTAATCAAGGGGGAGCAGCTCAATCCAAAATTACACACTAGGAAGGGGACCTAAGAGGGACAAAATTAAAGGGGACCTAAAAGACAAAAGTAAAGGGACGCACAGTGCAGGGAGGAAAAGGAAAAACGAGTTTTAATATTCAGGGCGGGACAAATATAAGAGCGGGACAAACGACGCGGAGACTCGGACGGGGCACCCGTCACACAGAGAAGGAATTTCGTGCTGTTCAAACTCAGTGGTGCAGTGGTGTCCTCACATATGACCAATTGATCACTTTCATTTTTCCTCCAGAAAAATCTCTTAATACCTGAAGAGTAAGATCAGTCTTATCAGTCAAGCCTAATTTCCTAGACTGCATTTTCCATGGTTGCTGAGCTAGTGTTGATAGTTTTTTATGTCTTTACCCAGTTGTGGCCATTGTTGTTGTTTTATTTTTGTTCAACCAATTTTATGGTGTCAGTTGTTCAACCATTTTTTGTGGTTATCATTTCTTTGTCAAATTGACAATTTTAAAACAAGGCTACTATATCTGTCATTGTTATGAATGTAAAAATGTTAATAATACCTGGAAGTTCTTTTCTTCCTCTTTATTCATTCTTGACTCTCCCTCTCTCTCTGCTTCTCATACACACACACACTCACACTGTTCCTGTCAACAGTTACAATTATTATGTTATTTATGTGCAGAAATGTATTTAATTTAAATAGACAATACTATGATTTTGGACTAGACAAATTATAAAATAACCACTTATTGGCAAAGTCTACTGTTCACAGGTAATATTGCAGTACAGTCCATCAACATAGGGATATACTTCACTCAAGTCAATTTATAAACAAGCCAAATTAGTATTAACACAATCTGATATCTAAATGAATCGGATCAAGAACTGAATCGGATCATGACCTTGTGAATTGGAATTGGAACGATTCAGGATATTGGACACAATACCTAGAAAAAGATTTTCTCATGTCTGCTGTTGGCTCCTTGTTCAGTGTGTATATGCAAAATTGTCTTTTTGCTTGGGGAACCATTACAATTATTGCTAGAACACAAGAGTGCACTGGAGCATGAATCCCCCAACACCAAACATCAAGGAGTGCAGGAAGGCCGGAAGTGAGGCTCAGACCGGGTAGATAGCAGGGAAGCCACAGGGGAGTCACGTAGTTAACTGCCAGGGCAGGAAGATTGACAGTAGCCCGCAAGGCCTTAGAAATTCCCTGCAGCTGAGCTATAATCTGCTGCATGGCCTGCTTGTGATGACCAATAGCCACATCCTGGGAAGCTAGAGCAGTACAAAAAGAGACCCATCTGGGTCCATGCTGTTGAGTTGTTCTGTCATGTGGTGGCCAGCTAGTGTGAGTTTAATCAATCAAAATGGTAATATGGGCGTGTAGTATAAAAGACTCAAGTACAAGCTTGACCACCTGTGACTACCAAACACTGATGAATCATGGGAAAAAGCTGACCTTGATTCACAGTCACTCAATCAGCCCACTGTGCTACAGAGGCTATAAAGTGGTAGGGCTTTTGCAAGCAGTTATTTGACAAAATGGCAGAGATGTTCAAGTTATTTTTTCCAAGACCAAGTCAAGTCTCAAGTCTTTGTGCTCAAGTCCAAGTCAAGTCTCAAGTCTCGAATGACTGAAATAAATGTACTCTAATCAAATGATATCCAAGAAAATACTGCATAGTTTTTAGATTTAAGGCATGTACTGTACTATATCATCTATTACAGAGTATCAAAATTGATCAGAAGAAGCACCTCAGCGGGCTAATTCACTGTGCAATGTGAAGAAAATATGAAAGCTTTTAACTTGATAAATGTATTTTGAAATCACATTAAATGACAAGATATATTCACAAACTTATTTGACAGCCTAACCTAAAATCAATGTTCTAAAGCCAATCGTAGTGCTAAAGGCACTAACCGGGCAATTGGCTCCAAATAACAACTGCAAATAATGAGGAAAATAAAATAAAGCAATTACAAAGTCTGCCAAAAGGTGAGCAACACATTTATGCCAAAACATCCATGGGAACAAACCTTTAAACATTATCCTGGAAAAGGTTTTTGACTACAGAATAGTTGCATTTTAAAAACATCATGATGTTCTAAGTACAAAGCTAAGTGTCCATGTATCGTAATGTGTACGTCTCGAAAGGCTAGAAATATGGAGAACTGGAAGGAAAGAATGCAAAACTATTACAAGGGAACACAATATAGATTGGATTGTTACTGTCCTAGGCAAAATATAATACAGCTGAACGGAGTTTTAGGCTACCAGGTGCACTGATTAATCCGATGCAATAAGTAAGGAGTAGTGAATGGAATGCTGGAATTTAATGGTAAAACAAATATTAAACAAATATAATGGTTACATTGTGAGCAGTGTTGGGCAAGTTACTTCAAAACTGTAATGCAATATTTATTACTTGTTACTGTCATTTCAAAGTAATTTGTTACATTACAACATTACTGTATTTAAAATGTAAGGCATTACACTACTATTGCATTACTTTTAAGTTACTTTGACCAAAATAACTGGAAACATGGAAACATGTGCAATGAAAAATTAGCTCATGACGCTCAATGAGCTCATTCCACAGAGCTCATTGGAAGGTGATGAGGGATCTGAATGAGTGGCTTGTGGTTTAAAACAGGACTAACTGCCGTTCGATCAGTTGCAGGTTCACTCACCTCTCTGCTCTGTCTGACTACAAGAAGTGAAACATTTTTCTCATCTGTCGATCTCATTTTGGTGAATTTGTACTGCAGTGATGTTGTTCAATGTTCATTTTTAAAAATGTTTTAGAGAGTGGTTGCGCAGTTTGAGGGCAGGGTCTGCGTGTGATGGAATGAGGGAATGCATACGTGTGTCTGAGGAGGTAAAGCGAGTGTGAGCGAAGTGTGCATGTGTGTCTGTTTGTGTGTGTGTGTGTGTGTGTGTGTGGCTGAGAAGGGGGGGGGGGGGGGATTGAGAGAAGCTGGGCTGTTACTTTTCTGTTCTTTCTGTTATACTGCAGCGTGGTTACAACTGAAAGTGACCAGTTCGGTAATAATAAACAGCAGTTTATGGAATAACTGTCGTCACATCCAACCGTTCTGGTGACGCTTCAGCATGAAGATAAAAAAAATCACTTCATTCCATGTAAAAAAAATTGGTATTGTAACACGCTTTACTGACATTTGTACCAAATAAAATATTACAGATTTTTTCCTGTAATGCCTTACATTACCGTGTTACAGCAAAAAAAAAAATTACAGCAAAAAAGTAATTAGTTACTTTTGTAACACGTTACTCTCAAAACTCATTTTGAGAGAAACAATAAAACTCTAATCTTTATGTGTAAGGACTGGAACGCCGGAGGCAGAAATGGGCTCCAGACCTGTAGGGCGGCGATCGGACTCCCCAGAATACTAGGGGGCATGGAACTATAAATAGACCTTGATTTCATTCAGTCAACGCGAAGTATTCTTGCCAGTCAGGTCTACCGAGCGTTTCCTTCTTCCTTTTCTCTGCCTTGTTTCCCGGTTACAACTTGAACTGTTTCGGCCTTTCGGATTTACCCCTTTGGATTACGGACTTGGTTTTGTTTGCTCGTGGACTGATTATTCTGTTTTTTGGACTTTTTGCATGGACTATTGGTTTTCCCTTTTTCCTACTGTTTTCATTAAAGATTCTTTATTATCTGCACTTGGGTCCCTTCGTGTTATTACAATATGTAGCCTACAACTGTGGCACAATTAGTTTCCCTTTTTCCCTGAATCACAGACCTATTCTTGTGGGTTTTGAGGTGCCTCGTGAAGTTGGACGTAGTTAAGCTTGCATCATTAATCCTAATGCCACACTCTTTGCAAGTGGCTGTTCGCTTGGTAGCCGTCTGAGTGAGGGCTTTATAACCAAATGCGGTAGCAAACCGCTCATGTGAACTTGCTGTGGCCATCTGTGTTGATTTGAAATCTGTGGCTGCACGCATGCGTGAATCAGAATCAGAATCAGAATCAGAATCAGAATCGCTTTATTTGGCCAAGTATATGTGTGTGCATATACAGGGAAT
>JBBKCR010163550.1:0-16184 GCA_037577295.1 Ladigesia roloffi | reverse complement strand
TGGCCAAGTATACGTGCATATACAAGGAATTTGACTTCGGTAGTGTGTTAGCTCTCTGTACAAATAACAATAGACATTTAGTGGAATACATACAGAATCGTATAAAAAACTTTCTATTTTGTCTTTACATGAACTTTATATCAAGTTCTTGATGACAGTTTTTACTATGTTCCATGGTATATCCAAAGCCTTAGAAATGTTTTTGTTCCTTTCTAATGAGTGATACCTTTCAGTAACCAAATCAGTTTTTTGCTGACTAAGCTGTAGGCTATATCACATATTTTTCCAAGGCCTACAATGATAACACTGCCTGTATTCACCATACAGAAGGATAAATATGCTGCCAAACATTGGTAAAATGAACCCGATTAGCAAAAGCCTTCCATAATCATGTGCTTGGATGAACAGTGAGTCATTGGGTTTGCTCAAGATTTTTTGTGGCTTTTGTATTTCATGCCAGCAGACACAGCTTCCTGGGAACCATGTACTTCTAGTTTTAGCAGTAAACAAGGCTGTAATAAAAGAACAGCAATGTTTATGTTGCTTGATGCTAACTATTTTAAAGTTTAAATTACTGTCTCACAGTTTATTGAAGGAGGAAAATAACTTCCATAAATGTGATAATGTGAGCTTGTTCTTGGCTCAAAACAACCTTGATTTTGTTTCTTAAAAGATCCTATATATTGTTTTATTGTTCTCTACATCAGACATCAGTTTCCAAAAGACACTGTAACTTTAAAGTGATGAATCATTCATTCAAGCGCATGTTGAGTCTCCAACATTTGCTGAAGCTACTTGGCTAACATAGGTAACAAGCAATGAAACAATCCAGCTGTTAGACTAATTTTGTGGAAAACTGGGGTCAAATTGGGTAAATTGTGTAAATTGTATTTGCCTTCTGACTTTCATATTGATTGGGGTATTTGGCACCAGATTTTATCTTCAGTCTCTTATGTCATGTAATTTTCAATACTCTTTGACAACCTCATTAACCGCAGTTTCCTGAAGGGTCAGCTTTAAATTAGACTAAAACGAAAAAACAGGTGAACATTTTCACTGAGGAGTTTACTCAGGGCCATCACAAACATGTGAGCTGCCACTCCACAGTTACTGTCTGTGCTGCCCTGTTCAATGCCGCTTGGCATGCTGTATCCCCATTTGCCTCATGGACTCTGATAATTTGGCTAAACAGTGTGAAGAAGCAGCAAACAGGGAAGACAGCTGTCTTGCTGGAGGTGCTTGCGATCTGGCTTGATAATTATTTTACAGTGCATGACATTGATTTGCACATAAAGAACATGAAAAGATTAAATTTGTGTTGAGTTGACAATGTTGCTTGACTAATCCTAACAGAATGTCTGTAGGTGATCATATTACAGGCTAAAAGATGGTCACTTGACTAGTTATTTCTTGGTTGTGCTTGTATCATGCATTTATCTGCCTCACTGGTGTTTTTTGGATAGCAATCACATCCCCAGATCGCAATCTGTGATTAATTTAATGTTGTTTTGATGTGGGGCAAAATTTGATGTTGAAATTTGCATTTTACATTTACAAACAAATCATGTGATCGGAATTATCAAGGAATTGCAATAGTGTGTATTTGTGCCTGCCACTTTTGGGGGACCAAAATAATGGGACAAATTAGTCATAAATCAAAATCTCACTTTTTAATACATCCTGTTAATGCTCTGCCAGGTCTCTACTGCAAATGTCTTCAGTTCCTGCTTGTTCTTGGGGCATTTTTTTTTCCTTTTTTTCTTCAGCAAGTGATATGCATGCTTAAACTGGTTTAGGTCAGGTGATTGACTTGGCCATTGCAAGACATTCCACTTGTTTGCCTTAAAAAACTCTGTGGTTGCTTTCGCAGTATGTTTTGGCTCATTGTCCATCTGCACTGTGAAGCGCCGTCCAAAGAGTTCTGAAGCATTTGGCTGAATATGAGCAGATAGTATTGCCCAAAACACTGACACTACCACCACCATGCTTCACTGATGAGGTGGTTCTGTTTTAGAACATGAGCATTTCCTTTCCTTCTCCATAATCTTCTCTTCCCATCACTCTGGTACAAGTTAATCATCTGTCTGTAGGATGTTGTTCCAGAACTTTTTTTAGATGTTGTTTGGCAAACTCTAATCTGGCCTTCCTGTTTTGAGGCTCTCCAAGGGTTTACTTATTGTGGTGAACCCTCTGTATTCCCTCTGGTGAAGTCTTTCCTTGACTGTTCACTTTACCACACATTCACCTACCTCCCGGAGTGTGTTCTTGATCTGGCCAACCATTGGCTATGGTTTCCTTGACCAAGAAAATAATTCTTTGGTCATCTACCACAGTTGTTTTTTATGGTCTACAAGGTTTTTTAGTGTTGCTGATATCAACGGTGTATTCTTACTTTTTAAGAATTTTCCAAACAGTTGATTTGGCCACACCTATTTTTTTTTACTATCACTCTGGATGGTTTGTTTTTATTTTCAGCCTGATGATGGCTTGCTTCATTGATAGTGACAGCTCTTTGGATCTCATATTGAGAGCTCACAGCAACAGATTACAAATTCAATTAGCACACTTGAAATGAACTCTAGACCTTTGATCTGCTCGTTGTCAATAAGATAATGAGGGAATAACAAACACCTGGCCATGGAACAACTGAGCAAGCAATTGTCCCATTACTAATGGTCCTTTAATAAAGCGGGATGCACATAAATAAACTCTTGTAATTCCTACACCGCTCACTTTGTTTTTGTGTAAATACCCTCAAATTAAAGCTGAAAGTCTGCAGTTAAAGCATCTTGCTAAATGTGTCGATGTCACTGTATTTATGGACCTGAATGTATTTATATGCCATCACCATTGTGCAAAAAATATGCTCAAGTATAATTTTTGACAACTTTGGTAAGTTTACTTTGATGGTTAAGTATACTAAACATCAGTGAAACTCTGATTATAAAGCCTGTGCAAATACTTGGGATGATTTTCAGATATTTTTATCAATCCATTACAGTTACTTAGTGTACTTTCCCTCTAGCCTCTTACTGGTAAGGTCAGGCAAGACATGAATATGTGGAAGTTTATCCAGGATGTTTGTATAGTTTGTAGTATTTTTGGTGTCCCTCATATCATAACTGATTTATACAAATTATTAAGAGATTATCCTTTCATTTAGGCTATTTGTTATTTTGTGTGCTTTCTCTATGTGTTTGTATTATTCCAGTCCTGCCTCCACAAGGTTGGTTTTTCCACACACTGAATACTAGTGCAATGTTGCAAAACAGCCTAGAATGTCCTGTGGGTCAATGGCCTTTATTTCAAAATTATATTTCATTACGTATCTACCTTTCTATCCATCCATCCATCCATTCATCCATCCTTTCATCTCACTCTTCATTGTTTGTGTACAGTTTTGGGAGCAGTCATTTGGGGTAGATGTGCTCCCATTTGTAGTTGAACATCTGGAGATCTGGAGGCAAGAACCTGCCCCAGCCAAGAGCCGCTGGCCAGTAAACATGGGACATCGATTTGATCTGGTGCCCTGGGAAAGTGGAACAGCACGCGATACTCAATCTCAGTTCCGCGCATCGATAACATTTTCAACGTTTTGGCATGCATGAAAAACATACCTATTATATGTCCAGTATTGTGCAACTGGGATTCATCTTTTTTTGTTTTCTTGTGCTTTCGGTCATAAATGTGTGTAAGCCTATCCACATGCATGCTTTTCATTTGTGTGATTATTTGACTGCTACAGTAATCCTTTGAGCCTGTTGAATTCACACTTGGCAGAGATGTGTGCATATGTAGAACACCATGGTTTTACAATCGAGCTTCATAGTCTCTCCCCCTCTTTCCTCCATTCGCAAGGAAAATATTGTAGTCTAGAAGGAAATCTCCAGATCTCCCCCAATCAAAGATGGAGATGTTTCATGAATCTAAAGTGACAGCTCTGTTCTCTAAACACCCATTATTTCATCCAAGCTGTCATTTCCCTAATCGAGACATTTAACTTACATCATGATATACAGCCCTCAGTTATCTGACCGTATGAAGGAACTAAATGTATTACTGTATCACTAAGCCTTTAATGCAGAGGTATGTAAATGATCTCTTTTGTGATTGACTACCAACAAAAAAATGATCTGACCATATGAAGATGCTCTAACTGCTGTCTCTGTGCAGTTGGGAGACTCGGATCATTAGAAACTGGTGATGATAATCTTCTCTAAGCAGTTTTTTGTTTAATTTTATATTTTTGTTACATTTTGTTAACTGCTTCTCTGATATTTTGTGGTCTGTGGAGGAATTCATTCATTTTAAGCACATGAGCAGCCATAACGCCTTCTGTTCCCTCACAAAAGACTTTAAAATTGACACACAAGGAGCAGCTTTGTGGCTCCCAATATCAGCAATATCGTTAACGCATTATTATCTCATTTGGAGTGGAGACTGGACAGCATAATTGGATCGGATGAAAGTCAATATCAGGTATGCACTTTCTGTAAATGCTGTCTCTAATTCTTGCTGGACATTTGAACTCTGTGGCACATTGGGGAAGTGAACCTGTATACTTTATTTTCAATGTTAATTGAGATCATTGTTCATTGAGATAATTTTTTCACACCTAGTGGCGAAGTAACCAACAATCAATTATTTATAAGTATGCAAAAACCATAGGAATTTTGGAACAAATGATGAGATATCATGGGAATGGTGAGATATAGTGAGCTTGGTTTAGTTCATAGTCCACTTATAATGTTTGTCTGGCATTTAGTATCAAACACAGCATTAATTCATTTTTGCATGAACATTTTCCAACCTCTTATCAGTCCAAAATTGTACCGGCTGTTGTATGTAAATGTGGCAGATGTATGTAAATGATCTCTTTTTTGATCGATTACCATCAGAAAAAAAGTCTATTCAAAGTATAAACAAATTATCGTATTTGGACTGAATCCCTCTGTGATGAAAAAAAAAAAGTTGCTATCTATGAAGATGATTGGATCACCAGTTTACTATCCTGTAGTGATGGAAAGTTTGGATCATTTTACCGACTCAGATCTTTGAGTCTCGTTCAGAAAAATGAACACATCACGTTCATTTTGTTCATTTTAGCAAATTATAACTAAAATGTTACACATCTACACATCTACTGCTTACACAAATATTGATCATACTACAAACAAGACAAAACTATAATGCTATAAGGAACAGAAAAGTCTTTAATCTATGATACACTCACCTCGCCTCTTATCTGACAGGTTTTCGGGTTTCAGTCGTTCGTTCATCACCTGACAGCCCATTTAGCGAACCAATGCAGGCTGAGCTGGAAAGAGAATTGCTAAGTTCTTGTCTCGAGTCTTCGGGTTTGAGTCGTTGATTAGTTTATCTCTCGAGTCTTCGGGTTTGAGTCGTACGTTCATCACGTGACAGCCCCGTAATGTTAACATATGCAGCCTGAGTCAGAAAGAGAATTGATGAGTTAATCTTCGGGTTTGAGACTCAATAATTCCAATACAGAAACTATAGGATGTAGCACAAATGCGCGACTGAACTAATCACTCGTACAAGACGACTCGTTGTCAAATTAAAGATTCGTTCAAAATGAACAAATCATTCAAGAACTCCCCATCACTGTCCTGCAACACTGCTTATCACTTCAGTGTATCTGGGGAGGGATAAACCCCTGTATGAAGAATGAGCACCTATATAAACATGTATATATCACAGGCCTCTCTACATGTGCTCCCTTAAGAGATTCTGAAAAAGTTTTGTTTGTCAGTAGGAAATTGTCCGCTGTGCGGAGGTTTATTTGCTGAGGTGCTGCTCCATACTGTGATGTGGTTTGGGGGGTCTGGGGTTTATGGAGAGCAAGGCTGGAAGGGGCCCACTGTAGGGCTGAACTCCATCTGCTCCCTATTTCTCCTACAGCACTGTTCCACAGCCAAGGCTGATGTAACACATTCACACACACACGCACACACACACACACACACACACTCCATTTTAAGTGCTTTATTTGGTCTCATGTAGAGGACAGTTTGGTCAAGTGTGTCCATATTTTTATTAAATTGTCCACATTCTTCAGACACACAAGCATACATAAACACACACCCACACCCACACACACACACAGAAATCTGTGAATCTGACAGTCTATAGCTCAGAGACTGGTGTTATGTTGTGTATTATAATAAACTTCCAACAGATTCCTGTCTGTGATCTATTGGATCCAGATACCACACACACTCTCAGCCTTAAACCCACTCACACACACGATTGATCTCTCCGTAGCATGCACATAAAGAACACGCGTATGGAGTTGCATGCATGCACTCTGGAGAGGGCAATAGCATTCCAGGGCTTTTTATCCCTTCACTGTGTGTAAATACCAAAGACATACACTCCCACTGCCTCCTTTCCCTCTCTCTTTATTTCACATGTTAATTCTTCCCACAACACTCACTCTTACTCCCATCCCAGCTGGTTTTCACTTGCTTTCACTCCCTTTTTTCATTCCTCCACCAGCACGTTCCCTTTCTCACCCTCTGCCCGCTCAGTGCAATACTTTTCCACTTGAATACTTTTTGTACTTTACCCTCCCATAGTGGGTATTCAATAAAACAAAAGACAAAAGAATTGAAGTGCAATAAATTAAATAGTGGAACAAGTAAGCCTAATACAAATTCTTGCCTGAGCATGGACCCTACCATCAGAGGAAAGCAAGTTCCACCCCCAGTTATGCCAGAACCAATAGAGCATAACTGGTCTTGCTCTCCCTGGTTGGATGGACAGACCCTCCCGCTGGGTGCCTGGGAACTAAAAAACAGATCAGTTCATTTTCCTCTCCTACAGTGTTGAACTGACGTTAACAGTAAATTAAAAAAAAGATATGGCTGCACTTCATGCCCTCCTGTTCTGTGGTCCTCACTCTCCTCGGAATGCTATTATGTGACTGTTGGGTGGATATGGGCATGAGGAAACTGGGACGGAAAATCTAAAGTAAACAAATAAATCAGAATCCAAATCAAAATGCTTTAATTAAATACACAAACAACAAACAAATAAATAAATAAGAGCAAATTAAGAAACTGTCTTAATAATTTTTTTCATGTTACATCGAAGAGTCATGGTCTTTCATTTCTTTCTCTTTTTTTGTTGTTTTTTTCTTCTTCCTTTGATCCCCTTAAAGCCCTGAGAGGCGTGTGTGCGTACGCATGCAAGAGTGTGTGTGAGTGTATGTAAGAGATATAAGACTCTTGAACAAATCTCTCTCTCATCTGTTTGACTTTGTGGATAATTATATTAAAAGGCCGGTCCATGACACCACATATGCCGTAACAGAAGCATTTTCATGTGACACGTCTGTTACAAAGCCAAGTCTATCAATCTTTGTGACGGCTTGAGAAAACAGATGCTCAGACATATTAAGGCTCACACCGCTTAGGCAGACGGCTTCATTCACACATGAAATATAAATTTATTGTAGAGATGTGTTATTATGTTGCCTGTATTAAAGATGTTTTATTATGTCGCCTGTAAGGCTGTGATTCGAATGTACAAAGTGGACATTTAAGTAAATGTGATCTGTTTCTTGATTACAGTGGCTGTCCCTCATCCACGTCCTTCTTCAACAAACCATTCACAGCAACCAGGAGCTTCATGATTCACTGCCATTTTTCTCCTGGATTTATGACCTAATGTTCAGTTTAAAAGGTGATAAATAAACCTTCGACATATTTAATCCACAATAAGAGTGTTCTAGAACTCTGATGGATTCTAAAGTGTAAAAAAGCCAAAGCTCCCAAATATAAAACAGCTGAGTAGAAACATGTGGAACTGATTCTGGAGTCATTTATGGGGTAGGTCCTACAAAAAAAAGAAGAAATTAGTCCTAATTAAATTTGGACAAAGATTAAAAACAACAGTTACAGAATAGACATTATAGGATATGTCACTACAGAAATTCTGCTCAGAAACGGATGTATCTGTATTGATGTTTGGAATCACTTGTGCGAAACATTTTATTTAAATACCTGGTGAATCAAGAATTTGATTATTGGTATATTATCAATACTTCTATGTAATTCAATAACTTGAGGTTTATTTTTTAGATTTATAGGAACAAGAAGTGAAACTGAAGTACAATATTACCAATCCGATCTCCCAACTTTTATTTCAGCCATCATGATATATAATCTTTTCAAAAAGTGCTGCGATCACGCTTTAGGCCTTGTATTCGTGCTAGAAGAACATTTCACTATCCTACGTGTTTATGCCCAGTGTGTAACAGCGCTAGTATTAGCACTAATTGGTGACTGTTAAGAAAAAGTTTAGAGTTAGGTTTAGGGTTAGAGTTAGAATTAATTCTATTGTTAGGGTTAGTGTTAGAGTTAAGTTTATGGTTAGGTTTAGGGTTAGGGCTAGAATTAATTCTATTGTTAGGGTTAGTGTTAGAGTTAAGTTTATGGTTAGGTTTATGGTTAGAGTTAGAGCTAAGTTTAGTTTTAGGGTTAGAGTTAAGTTTAGTGTTAGTGTTAGCGTTAGGGTTAGAGTTTAGGGTTAGGGTTAGAGTTAGAGTTAAGTTTAGTGTTAGGGTTAGAGTTCATTTTAGTGTCAGTGTTAGGGTTAGAGTTTAGTGTTAGGCTTAGATTTAATTTTAGTGTTAGTGTTAGTGTTAGAGTTTAGTGTTAGGCTTAAAGTTCATTTTAGTATTAGTGTTAGGCTTAGAGTTTATTGTTAGGCTTAGAGTTAATTTTAGTGTTAGTGTTAGTGTTAGAGTTTAGTGTTAGGCTTAGAGTTTATTTTAGTATTAGTGTTAGGCTTAGAGTTTATTGTTAGGCTTAGAGTTAATTTTAGTGTTAGTGTTAGAGTTTAGTGTTAGGCTTAGAGTTAATTTTAGTGTTAGTGTTAGAGTTTAGTGTTAGGGTTAGAATAAATTTTAGTGTTAAGGTTATAGTTAGGTTCAGGGGTGCCACCAGACATTTTGGGCCCCATGAAAGATTAGAAATTCCCCCTCCCCCTAACAGGGCCCCACGTCAGTGCTGGGCCCCTAGAATCATTCTAACCTTTCCCCCCTGGCGGCAACCCTGGTTAGGTTTAGCGTTAGGGTTAGGGGTAGGGACTTTCCCCATTTCATGACCTTTCAAAATGTTTCAACGACTTTGCAAACAAAAGCGATAAGGAATAAGCTCATTATTTCTGTCCTACTGTCCCTCAGTTAAAGCTGCTCACCAGTTATCGCTGTTACTAGCAGTGTTACGCAGTGCAGATTAAAGTACATAGGTTAGTGAAGGGTTGTCCTAGCACAAAATAAAAGCCTAAAGCATGACCGGACGCTAAAAAACGCCTGATCCCAAGAGGCCATCAGAATGACACACTCAAAAATGTTATTTTTTATACATGCCTCAAATGTGAGGTTGATTTTTTTCCTTCTTTTCACATTGAAACAAAGAATGTAAAAGTCTTATAGATCAGGAGGTAATTGGTTAATTGGTTTAAATCCTCAGCAGACGCAATTACTCTTTGCCTTGGGGTTGGGGGGTGTTTGGTGGTATTCTGGTTTAAGATGCTTTCAGACATTATTAAAAATAAACTTTTCCCTTTAAATCAATTGTAATAAAGACTGAGTAGTTTTATGTGCTCTTACTTCAGTCAGCTGTGGGTTAGATGAAGACAGGGTGTAACCAACAGAACCAGACCACTCTTGTAAAGACATGTTCCAGGTTTCTCAAATGTCTGCCGGCCTCTGGTGGGGCAGGCTGCCACATGCATGGCCATATAAAGAAATAAACAGTTGATGATTTTATGACAGAATCTGGATTTATGGCTAAATTATATTATTATATATTATATTATGGCTATGATTATATTTTCAGCTTCCTGAAAATGCAAGACACAAGTGAAGTTACTGGAACTAAAGATTGGCTTTAAAAGGATTAAATACAGTTCCTTTCCCTGACTGGTGGGAAGTAAGTGCATCACTGGACAGAAGAGCTACAAATCCAAAAGTAATATTATAATATGATGAATTCATGTAAAGACAAGACACTTTTCTCTTCATAATTTAATCAAATTCTAATATTATTTCCCACCACGAAAATGTACACACCAGTGGAATAGAATTTTAACCAATAACATTTTCAGCAGACAAACTTATGACTGACTGAAACTAGCTCAGAAATCCACCCAGATACAATGGTGGACAAAGGAGGAAAGGAGGTAAGGGAAGAAATGTTCTGATTCACATAGACTTAAATACTTCAACAGGTCCCAGTTGGTTTCAAATGTACAAAACGTAAAAACTCTCCCGTGTTTTTGGGATTCAGTATGTGTTCGTCATGATGTTGTTATTCCTTGGTTCCCTTTGGCCACTCTGTCATCATGATGATCAAATGATTTACAATTCTCAATAATTGAAAATGTAAAGATATAATTTAACATTATTTAAGTGTAATAGACTTAAAATATTCAATAGCATTTTCCATGAAATTGTATTTTACACTGTTTATAAATGGCACAATAGGAACATGAGTGTTTGGCAAAATATATTGCAAATAAAAAGCGTAAAGTAAAATTCAGTCTTCATGATTAGCTTGAGCTCTTGGGCGGTGCTGCAGCAGTGCAATAAAGGTTTTAAAAGTGATGTCACTCCCCAAATAAAATCAACATGGGGCTTTTTTATGAAGCACTCTCTGTAAATGAAGCAACCCCATGGAATGCTCCTTTCAGGGACATCGCTATACTGCAATAAAATCCAAACTTTTGCCAGATGACTCGCAGTTTTCAATTGCTCTTTCAATTGCAGTTTCAAATTCTCAAAACTGACTTCAATCCGTCAGTTTGTATGTGCTTAAAATCCTTCACTCAGGCATAAAGACAAATACGCCAGTCAGTGCAAATTACACACCAACATAAATGTATCATAGTTAAATCCAGTGGCAAATACACCTATCAGCCTCAAAATTAAAACCACTGACAAATGGTACCAACCAAAAGTGTTGTAGTGTACTGGTCTAGTAAACTGGTGACCACGAGGCACAGTAAAACCTGGTCTGTCTGATCTGATCCCACAGAAGAGTTACTGTAACGCAAATTGCTGTAAAATGTAATGCTGGCTACGATAGAAAGGTGTCAGAACACACAGCGAAACTCAAAGTTTATAGAAGCTCATCGTCCATTAAATAGTAACTATGACCATAATTGCTACATGGGTCCCAGAACTGTTATTTTACGGGGAATGTGACATCCTATTTCTTTATTTAACGTCCTCCCACTTATCCACCCAATTAGGGAAACACATGATGTCTGGGACGATGCCTTGTCCCAAATGTATAACTTTCACTTTTACTTTATTTACTATTTATGTTCTCCCACTGTAAAGCCAATGTAAGTGCTCTACAACCTCACAACATAATTGGTTGGTTTAGAGTATTTGTGTGCTGAGTTGATCCAGGCGATTGATTTTCTGTAGTTCATAGGATATGTACATACTCATATTACACGTATCCCACCTTATATGGCGTCTTTCCCATAATAACACATTGAGAGCCACTGACATATGTAAGCTTGGGAATTTTTTTTTGCCTGACAAAATGTTAAAGCACCCAGCAAGGTTTTTAAACTTCACACCAGGTAAACATTCACATTTTGAAGATGTCACTACTTCAAGTAGTCTGATAGCTTCTGTCAGTTGCTGGTTGACTGATGGAGGAGGCTACACAACCAGTTGGGTAGCCAGGGATGTAGGAGGCGATACTCACACTGGTCTGTTTGCAGCGTACTTCCTGATCTGACCATGAAAGCACATTTATGTTAAACCTGTCAGTTTTTGCAATACACTGATTTTACCTCTTAAAGATTTAGCCACAAGCACATATTTTTTCTCACCTGATATGAGTTAGCAAGGCTGGAGCAAAAAGAAAAGAAAAGAAAAGATCAAAAGCATCTCTCATCACTCATCATTCACAAGCAGTGAGGTGACTTTTAGTGTTTATGCCCCAAAAACATGGCATTTGAGAATTTGAAAAACATTAGAATATTCACACTTATTTTAATAGCACTATTAACAGAGGTATAAAGTTGTTAAGTTGTAATTTTCTGCTCAGGATCAAATAAAAAAACACCTTTTTTTTTCCACAAATCCACCATGAGATCAGGTCGAAGTGAAGAAAGTCTTTTCCTGTTCAGCTATTCGCTCATTCGCCTGACTGCACATAAAATGCCGACTCCTGATGTGAACAGTAATGACAGTTGGTCCAAAGCAAGCTCAAAGAAACAGCTTTCACACCTGGAGCTGTAAGTACATATCATTTTCGGCTAACAAAAAGCACATTGTGGCTCGGGCATTGATCCTGGCCCACAACTCTGTACTCGTTGGCCGCTGAATTTGCCTCTTTTCGTTTATATGAACGGTTCCTTTCCAAGGTTCCATGGAAGTTGACACTTTTAGGTGGGACTGCTTTTGCTTTTGGGCCAAACTGTCAATGTTCAAAACAGAAATCACTCTGCCTGGAAACATTTTTTAGTTACACCAAGGTTAACATCTGAAAAAACTTATTGTGAGCCACTCCAGGAGGAAAACAGCCAGATCTAATCACAATCTGGTTTGTGCAAGCAACGTGTGCTTTTGCATTTGGCATTAACCTAATTTTCATCATGTTTTCCAAATATATGTACAGCAGACACAGTAATGAACGTAGCTTTGAAACAATTTTCTTTAGAGCAAAGGATCACAGACTGACAGATAAAAAATGAACAATCTTACTCAAATATTTTTAAAGAATTAGCATATACCACAATGTAGCAAAATGTAACTAAATTCAGACTTCAAGCAGACTGCATCTCTTGTTGTTAGTAATAATCCACACTTTGGCCCATGTGTGAAGATTAGGGGTGTAACGATATGTCCAAGTCACGATACGGTATGTATTCCGATACTGGGTTCACAATACGATATGTATCACGATATTTTGAACAAAATTTCAAAATGGAACTGAAATTCACATAACAGATTTATTTCAAAAACAAATTTCAATAAATTCCTTGTTGTAAATACAATACACATTTCAAAGTTTAATAAAAAACAAAACCTGATTTCAAAATAACAACTCAATGTCTCTCTGTTTTTTTTAATTCATCATGAACTTTTAAAGATACCTCAGACAGTACTTCTTCAAGCAGTAAAAAAAAACCATTTCTACATGTACATGCAAAAGCTGGGATCTTTGACCCCTCACAATATCCCCTGCTTAAGAAAAAACATGTTTACTAGGAACAGAGGAACAAAGAAGTGGGTACATTTGAGGGTACATGTCAGAAAGTGTCCTATTTGTACATGTCAGTCTCTACTTCTATCTTACATTTGGCCAGACTGATGTTGGTTTAGCAGAAGTTGCACCAAGCAGATCTTCCAGTGCTGTTTGTTTTTAAAGCTGGTGGCTGTACACGCTTAGCTCCCTGTGTTGTCTCCCTTTTCTCTGCTGCATCAGTGGGATCTTCATCACTGGCACCTCCCTCCTTCTTTTCAGTTTGCTCCACAGTGCCAGCCATTAACAAACTATTAAGTTCAGTAGAGGTTCGGTACAGTTGCAGTTACACAGCTCTGCTTTGGGGGAGCTCTAGTCCGCAGCTCAGCCAATAGGATTAAACTGCCGTCATATTGTAAATGTATCGCCAACACTCTACGATACATATTAAGACTTTTTAGCATCAAAATATTGTACTACGATAAAGCGTTACACCCCTATTAAAGATGGAACATGTCATGGTCTGTCAGAAAACCCCGGTACAAGTCTACTTGAGGTCACCTGACAAATATGTGATGATTTTGGTGGCAGTTACCACTATGCCAACAGGCCTTTATTATTATTCTCCTGTAGCTCCATTGCAAGACGTTTTACAAGTCTGGGCTTATGCACATCTGGGGTAGGGGAGAACAATGTGTACCACACATACCTAGCTTGCAAAATTATCACTTCAAAGCAGATGTCTAAAGGAACTTTTGTCTCTGGTTGGATTCACTCTTTCTGGGTGCGCTGAAGCATGTCCTTCTCTTTTTCCTGTTTGTTGAGGTGCTCTTCCTTCTTTCTGGTCTTGGCTGTACTCAGCTGCTCCTGGTAGAGTCGGTACCCTCCCTGTTTCTTCTCAGCCAGCGCTGCAGGATCACCATCTCTCACCCCGAACAGAGGGCCATCCGAGTCCGGCTGTTGGCGGGGGATTCCTGAGTCCTGGGTTTCCAGCTATGAAAACACAGTAAACACATACATGTATATATATAACTGGCACACGACCAAAATGAACCACAACCATAGGGCCAACCATACTGGTGTGTCTTAGTGTAAAGTTTTAAATGGACAAAGCTGGGCCTGAATCGATTTAATCTGTCTATTTTGCTGTACTCTTACATTGCACACTACGTACTTCACTACATAGTGATGTTTTGCACTTCACAGGTAGAAATTAAATTAAAGTCAGTAGTGTAAATGTTTAGAATATTTTATATGCAGACTAAATAAGAATATTATCATTTCAATTGCTTTACTTTCCATCCAAGGCCTTCTTGATGTTCTTGACCAGATATTTCTGTCTAACATTTCTACGAAAGGCAAGAAATCATCACCCTTAACAAAAGGAAAACAGGGGGAAAACATTTTTTACGTTGCCTGAATGTGTGCTTTTATTGCATTGTGGAAGGCACGTGTGTACTTTGGCGCCACCTTTAGGTGAAACTCAGATTCGCGGTTTCTCCTCAGTCACGTCTTCATACTTTTTGAGAAGAGGTGGTATTTTTTTTTATCGTCCCTAAAGTGCTTTGTATTACATGTGCTTTTTTTCAATATGTCTGAAGTTGGTCGAATAAAATTACTTATGACCCACAATTGTATTGGTTATATTTCTTGTCAGTTTGTTTAATTGCAGGAAACAATCTGTTGAAAACGTTTTGCTGTTGTGCTAGTTTGGGTGGTCGCCATTGAAAATCTGTTTAATTCCTCTAGATGACATTTCATTCTTCCCGCACGCTCTCCTGTTTTTTTACTTTTTTGTCATTCGTGTGCAGATATGTGCTTCCATATTGCACTTTGATTTTATTTGTCAGCAGGTATATGCACCTGATCCAATTAGCATTGCGTTGCTAGTTAATGGGCTGTTTTCACAAAATGGTGAACCTTCATTTCTAATACTGTCTAATTCTGTTTGTTTTAATTAATTTGGTAATGATGTCATGTGACATCTGAGAGGTTTAAATGAACAATTACTGAATGATCAGTGAACAGTAGATAACTCTGACAATGACGCTATAATAATTAGAATACACTCTTTGTACAAGTACATGCTATCCAGTTTGAGGGGAAATGGGAACCACATTTATTTCTAGTATATATGATGAGATTCAGTATAGCACATCAGGCTTTTGTAACTTGGTTGCTTAGGTAATTGCATGGCCAAATTTAAAACTGCAATCCAGAGTTCATACAACAAAGATTATCAGAATAGTCTAAGATCAAAAGCAATTAAAAGCTTGGAATGAGAATGAAACTATAATTCAAGAATATAATCCCAGTTCACGACTCCTGAGGAACTGTGAGAACTGCTGCTTCCAGTATTCTTCCAGCTCCATAAATTCCAGGGTGTCTGGATGTCCAAAGAGGACATAGGAGCCCTAGAGGTGTGTATGTGTAGTAAAAATGTAAAACACAAGACAAATGAGAAAACGAGAAAATAGGTTCTAATCAAATCATACAAAATAAAAAACTCATTTATATCTCAGGTTTGGAAAATACTTATTAGATTATTTAGACAGATAATGTGTATCATATTTGAGTGTACGTGTGTGTGTACTTGTTCCTTCTTTGTGAGTTCAGAGCACCCCCCCAAAAACAAAAATAGTGCTGCCTGGAGATATTTTTCTCAGACCTTTAAAAGAGATTTACATTTGCGACTTTCACATAAAGTGATGAAAAAATCTCATTAAAACTCAAAATCATTCAATCAACCAAGACGTCTTAGGGGACATTTAGGTATGCATGAAGCTACAAACAAATGTATATCTAATAACACTACAAGATCTCTTACTTGCCAAAAATGGAACATGGCAAAGATATCATTCAAGCTTCAGGGTGTACCAATGTGGTTTAAACCAGGCAGTGTGGTTTTGTCCAACAATATATCATGCAGTGTCAAAACACAGAAGA
>JBBKCR010163534.1:0-52519 GCA_037577295.1 Ladigesia roloffi | reverse complement strand
TATTTGTCTGGAGGGCCCTAAAACACCACATGAAGGTAAATGAATGGATGCTATGGCTCCATTCATTTTCATGAGACAGTCCCTTAACTAGAAAACATAAAATTCCTGGAGAAATTTTGAAAGGGACTGCCACCAGGACACCATCTGTGGACAACATACCAACAATTTCCACACCATAGCAACCACCATTTTTACTAAACAACCACACATAAAGGTCACCGCTACCATCTCCTGCAACATAGAATCTGCCTTAATAGATTTATAGGTGATTTAATATAAGGTTGTTAATTAGGATGTAGAGAATTTCAGAATCTGAATCAGATTTAACAGCCAAGGAATTTGATTTGGTAGGTGTTAACTCTCTGTAAAAACAAGTTATAACAAAAAATACATTGATACAGACTCACTACTTGGAAGATCTTAGATCTTTCTGGCAGTTTACCTTGTCTCTTTCTCAGGCAGAATGTTAAACTGAACTTCATCAGGTCTTTATTAACATAACACTACCATTAAAACACCAGTTCTTCACAAACACTAATTATTAATTATTTATTAAAAGTCTACAACATAATTAGCAACTTGATTATCTGATGATCATTAATTAACCCTTTATAATGATTGTAAATTGGTGCCAAATAATATAATGACATACGCTTATAAAGATCAGAATTGTGATATTATTATGACAAACATATATTAAAAATTATTGCAATATCCTCTAGGTTTAAGAGCGTTTCACTTAGCAGTTAGTTTGATGAGGAGAGCGAACATTTCTAAGGGAAAATAAGAATAATAATTTTTAGAAACATGTCAAAGTTCTTCAAAGGCGTTGAAGTCCTTACATATACACCGAACTTCTCAGTGTTCAGGTCAGAATGTCCCATGTCCCCACCTATTGGACAGACTGTCTGAGAAATCCTGCTTTGTGGAGCGCCCCCTAGTGACCCCATGGTGTAATTGATAAAACCAGGACTTTAATATGTTGCTTACAGAGCCAAAACATTCTGAACCTCTGAACTGTATTCTCAGTCCCAGGTCAATTATTTGAACATATATGTCTTGCTGGGGATCTTTGGTCAAGCTAAGTCAAGTTATTTCTATGGCACATTATAACTCATTCAGTGTCTAATGCTCAGGCACGATCTGAAACTAAACCTAGTGAAACGGTTTTTATCTACCTTGCTGACAAACCAAATGCCCATCAATATCAGATTTGCCTCAACTAAAATCTGCACTATTCTCCTCCACTTTCTTTAAATATCTGCACTATTCTATTCATGTAAACACACAGCATGAACGTTGTGGACTATTTCTGAAGCTTGACTTTGAAGCAGAATCATAAGATGCTCCCACCTAGAGCTCCCTCTACTGGATGTTTTCATTTTGTTAATTGCTCTGATGCTTCTTTGTTTTCTTGTTGACCAATTTTTGGCTTGTTAAGGACAAGGCAGTTTTATTTCCACAGCACATTATCCTCCATAAAGGACTTCTAGTGTTCTTATATAACATTTACATAGATAAAATGAGCATAAGAGCTAAAATGCAGCAAACAATATCAATAAGCAATACATTCAGTACGGAGGAACAAAACTGAGATTCAAAAAAAGTTAACTAAAAGTAAAGAATAAATATAATTAATGAATTAATATGGGCTTTATGTGGTGACCCTGTTTAAATTTCAGAGTTTCAAATTGTGAAGTGTTAAATGTTTTTAATTGACAGTTTGGAAAGATTGCTTCTTTTCTCACATTGCATTTTCTTGCAGGACAAATATTGTGCATATATTAACCAAACATGGCTAAAACACTTTCATATTCATATCTTTCTCAAGGAAATACTTGTTTTTGTTTGAAAAGGTGCTTCTTCATTTGCAGGAGAATGTTGTAGAACCTGCCAGCAGAAAGTGGGGCAGCAGCATCAACATCAAACAGGCGGTTCCTCTGAACCCTCATTTCAGATTGCACCTGAGACGAACCCAGATTGTTCCTGCTGCTCAGTCTAATTCTAAAACACCGTCTTGTTGGGGAAATTGGTAGAAAATGAGTGTGTTGATGAATCTAACTACTGATCAAGTACTCTCCAGGAGGTTGAGCATGCAGGAGAGCTCAGACAGGCCATCTAGGTAAGACCACTTAACATATATTAGATACTCATAAATTATTTCATTTGTAACATATGAAGCTAGAGATAATGTTCTGCATTTAACATAATGGCCAGAATAATTTTCAGAAACATTTAATTTTTCAATAACAATTAAAATGTCCAGATTGATTTTTTTATGGACACCCCGAACTTTCTGGACTGTTCACCCAATCATGAGAGCTCATATGAGCATTATAATATGGATATGTAATTAAAAATCTAATTATATGTGATGCATTTTATGGCCTTAAAGATGCTAAATTGAGACTGTCAATGAAAACTTCAAATGCTTATTGAATGAAAGAAAAGGTCAAAACAGACAAAATTCCAAATTCAAGTGTTAAAATGTTATGTAAGTGTTTTTGTTTTTTTTAAATGGTGAGTTTTGACTCTCCATACAGGCTGATGCTGGAGAGGGTTTCTGTCATGGTGTTTGTTACTGTGGTCGTCTACTTCCAACTACAAGGTGATTTTCGGAACAGGAACAAAGCTGGTCGTTCAGTCTCGTGAGTAGATTTCATTCTTTTTTTTATTCCAGTATGGGGTGATTTCAATTATTTTGATCAAAATATGGATTTTAGTAGGGGTATAAGAATACACTCGACTCTGTTCATGGTCTGACACACGATATAGTTAACAAAGTATGACTGAAACAATGGAATATTCTCACATTATTTACAAATCATTTTAAATGAAGGACAATGGGAGGTGAATTCAGCTTGACTAGGTTGTTAACTGGCACCAGTTTAGCACCACCAACAATGAAATAAATAAAAGAACACTTACTCCTTACAACAGAACGTCATGTATTTGAATTGGAAATTATGATTTCAATGTTGCCCCCCTAGCTTTAAAGCACTGAGACACTGGCTCCAACAGTCAAGATAAAATAAAATAAATGTTAATCTTCCCACAACAGGGATATCCATTTCTATGGCCGAAAGTGGACAGAACATAGGTAAGAGGAGAGAAACAATACAACAAAAGCTATACAACAGTATTGTATAAAAAGAACACAGTACAAATAATACAAAAGTATAAATATAGGCATGAAAACATATAAAAAATGAAAAGTAAATTAAAAGTCTGGTTCGGTTTCAGCCAGTTATTTTCTGACTGAAATGTTTGGCGTTTAATAAATGTATATATGTATGTATATGTGTGTATAATGTAACAGATCCTTTTGAGGAAGCACATATTCTTAGTTAATGTACTAGTGTGTCAGGTTGTGTGACATCTGGCACTTATGGTAAACTGATCTTTGCCCCTGGAATCAAGCTTCATATTGACAAAGGTGAGTAAATAAATTTAATAAGTTAATCTGAAAATAATTACCAATGTTAATTAATAAAGAACACTCACAAATATTTTCAGTTAATAATACCGTTTCTTGGCTAAAGCAGCTAATCAGTTGACAAAACAATTTGATAAATCAATCAAATAAAAACATTTTATTACATTTTATATATTACATTTTGACATATGTAATATATAAAACTGCCATATATCAATTAAAATATGTTTCAAGTTTCTACTAAAACCCTGCTACTGCACTACCATTACCACACACAGCTCCTGGTCTGCTACTGGGGGACTTTAGGCTAGATTATATGGTGAATTGATTTTTGTTATGGTCTGTATTTCAGTGTGACTAAAGGAAATGACAAGGAATTAAATTAACTGTGGTATCACGTAAGTACAGTAACAATTCATTGGATATGCCATTAATGCTAACAGATCTGGGAATGATCACTTACTCCCCACTTATGTCTGCTAAAAATAATTTTAAACTGAATAACTACAGCTAGTGGAAACATTATTTTAGTCTTGATCCTGTACAAAAACCTTTTATAGTGCAAAAAACTATACATTACTAATCCGATAAAACCGCTGTATTCAGTATTCAATGATAGGGGAAATAAATATAACACTGTATAATGTTCGTGGACTGTTTATTACAAATGCAGTTTGTATTAAACCATAATAAATGAATCTAGCCTAAAACTGTAGCCGATTTATTAATGGTAATCCTCCATCACACTGAACAGTCAGGCTGGTGAGGGGTTTTCAGACTGGAATAAACCTCTGTGTGAACACTGGTGGAGTCTATAAAATCATATTTGGGAATGGAACTAAACTGACAGTGGAGACCCGTAAGTTCAGTTTTTAACATTTTGACTGCAGAGTAAAAAACAAACAAAATATATTTTACATATTGTTGTAAGACACATTTAAACACAAATGGTTCTGTGAAAGAATTACAGTTGTATATTTGAAGAACTGCAAAAAACTTTAGAAATTATGTAATCTGGGGAAGCTGCTAAATCAGTTCTATGGTTGTGGAATTTAACAACAAATATTTTAACTAATCAAGCTTAATTTAATCTTGGGTGCTTGTTATAAATTTTGACCGACACAGGAGCTGAGGTGCACTGAAAAGACCAAACTCCATTCAGCAAGTCAAGATAATATATTTTCAAATCAGAATTTATTTTTCTTTGTTAAGTATGTTAAGTAGAGATTTTGCTGTTAAAACAGAACAGATATTTGTACAGACTGATGTTTTCATCATAATATATGTAATGGTTTTACAATTTCAGTTTTATTGTCATTATCAGAGTAGATAGGCTCTTTTGTAAGTAAGGGGTCTTGTTTTTTTTTTTTTTATATAGCTTTTAATGATATACATAGCAAAAATCCCTGAACATACGCAAGGCAGTCAGGTTTGTTATAAATTTACAATGAAATTACACATTTAAATGTATGTCCTACTTCCATTTTTGAGACCTTCAATTAAAATGTCACATAAATTTCAAGCTTCAGCTGAACAGCAGGTTTGTGCTGTGGGGTAAAGTAATGTGTGAATATTGGTGGTGACAAACTTATCTTTGGCAAAGGAACTCCGCTATTTGTTGAAGCAGGTAACATTATTTTGTGTATTTTATTATGTATGTTAATACATATTTCGGAATATAAAATGGCAAATTTCAGAGAGTGATATTGCTGACCTATGTGCTTTCAAATAATGTAACATTATTCACTCTGATTCAATCTCTTGCACACATGAATGTCCAAAAGAATTTTACTGTTGAATACATTTAAATCTGAGTAAAATTCAAACTATACATTTCTTAAAATTATCTATCATATTACTCCACATAATTGTTTGCTACCAGCAAAACGTGTTGCAATGCATTGTAGTATCCTGATATAATGTAGAACATAGGCGTTCTATTAATTTTGATATTTAATGCAATGTGTTTATAGTGTTAAACCAGCACAGATCAACAGCCCAGTCCAAAACAGTTTGGATTTTATTTGTAGTGTTAAACAATAATAAGTAAATATAGCCTAAACTGTAGACAAAATATTGATAGTAATCCATACCACCATCACACTGAACAGTTAGGCTAGTTAGAGGTTTTTAGACTGGAATAAACCTACACTGGTGGAGCCAATAAAATCATATTTGGGAGCGGAACTAAACTGACAGTGGAGACGAGTAAGTTCAGTTTTTAACATTTTGACTTCACAGTACAAAAAAAAGAAAAAGAAAGTTCACATATGTAAACACATTGTTCCATGACAAGTTGTATATTTGAGGAGCTGTACAAAAAATCTGGGGAAGCCTAGTATGTTTACTGCAAGAAAAGCCTTATAATATATTGTAATTTCAGCTGCTAAATCTCTTCTATAGTTGTGGATGCCCCAGTTAACAACTAATAGTTTAACTAACCAAACTTAATTTTATGGAATCTTGGGTTACAGGAGCTGAAATGCACTGAAAAGACCAAACTGCATTCAGCGTGCCAAGATAATATACATATTTATACATATTCAAATCTGTATTTATGTTTCTTTGTATTTGTTCTATGTTAAAAAGTGATTTTACTGTTTAATGATGAAAAAATATTTTTACTGACTGATGTTTGCAACATACTGTATTCAGTTTCAGTTTTATTGTCATTATCAGAGTAGGTGGGCACTTTTGTAAGTAAAGGTTTTTTTTAACAAATGTGACTTTTAGTGATATAAATAGCAAAAAACAATGAACATATGCAAGGCTGTCAGGTTTGGTATGAACTTAAAATTAAATTACACATTTAAATTTATTTCCCACTTCTTCTGATCTTCGATTTAAACATCACACAAATGTCAAGCTTCAGCAGAACAGCAGGTTTGTGCTGTGGGGTAAAGTAATGTGTGAATTCTGCTGGTGACAAACTCATCTTTGGCAAAGGAACTCAGCTATTTGTTGAAGCAGGTGACATTATTTTGTATATTTTATTATGTATGTTAATACGTATTTGGGAATTTAAAATAGCAAATTTCAGAGTGATATTGCTGGACTATATGCTTTCAAATAATGTAACATTATTTACTCTGATTCAATCTGAGTATAATAACATAACATAATAGTTCTAAAATGTATCTGCATGGTACTCAAAATAATTATTTGCATCCAGCAAAAAAGTGTTGCAATGCGTAGCAGAATCATGGTAATTTTGGAGAAGTGAATTGATAAGTGGAAATATAAAAGTATGTGGATGTTGCAAGTAGGAGAGTTCAGTAACTCACAAAAAATCCTAAAAGCTAATTACCACAAATTAGCAAATAAAGTAATCTGATGTTATTTTATTCACTATTTTGATGCCAGTTAAATCATCAGGAATTTTAGAGATAAATTAAATATAAACAGAAATGATCAGTGATTTTATATATAGATATACATAGAGATTAGATAGAGAATAGATAGAGATTAGATGGACCTGCACACACAAGCATATGTTTGTGTGTGTCTATATGCACATATAAATATTTATTAGCTCACATAGAGATATATAATATAATATAAAATCATATATAATATAATATATATAGCCAAAATCAGGAGATGGCTGTTTCAGCAGTATTTGCTGAGAAGTAAACCTTTGTGTGAATACTGGTGGGGTAACAAAGATCCTGTTTGGCCACGGGACCAGACTGACAGTAGAGTCTAGTAAGTTTTATCTTTGTAATTATTATATAATATTATAAACGGAGGCGTAGTAAATAATGAGATATGTTGTATATGTTAAATACCGTATTATATGTCTTCATATTTCTTAACAGTTATTTCCAATCAGCAAAGTTAAAACTTATTTTGACTGGTGAGGATAATTGGTTCTGGTTTGAGTTTGTGATGTGTGATTTTAATGGCATCAAGCTTTTTGCTGTAAAATATGATTTTGCGTTTCATAACTTCTGTCTATTGTAGTACATTCGTTAACAAACAGGCATCTTTGATTAAAGTACACTACCCAAATATTCATATTTAAATGAAAAAAATAACTGTGATTCAACTAAACATTCGGCCCAAAACTAGTTCGATTTCAGTTCACAGAGAGATAATATTGTTCTAAGTGAATGTAAACATTTATTAATTTTTGTGTTTGTAAGTGACACTAGGTTTAGAATTATTTAAATAATTTTGCATGATCAAATATGAAGATCAAATTTGGGACTTGGCCTTAGCTTTAGTATTTGCTGCACTCTATGCTGTTGTGTGACTCAGGGTGTTAACAAAATTGTTTTCGGAAAAGGCTTCAGACTTCATGTTGAATCCAGTAAGTAATGTGCCAAAATTCTAATTTATTTTACATTAGTAATATACACTATTTAATTCTATACACCTACTGCGAGGCAAGAGAATAATGTAGACTCCCGCAAAGGCACAGGACTTTATAGGACATCTTTGAAAAACTTTCAGCTACTTAATTTTACCCTATGTTTTACAATCTTTTAATTCAGATTGTGTGAAATATCTGTACAATTTGAAATTGGTTTTAGGTATTTAAAAGGGAAATGAAATAAATGTTAAGAGAATTGTTGTAAGTGTTGTGCACTTAGATTGACATGCAGAGAGGTTTAGGACTAAGGTTGGTATTTCAGTTTTAGTGTTTTAATGGTACATTTATGATACACTGCTCAAATAAATACAGTGTAGACCATACACTAAGTTCAGATTAACAAACAATTTTGCATGTTCAGACCTCAGAAAGACAGTTGCTGTTTTTTATAGCATGTTTATAGTGTTTTGTTTCTGGGAGTTGCTGCAGGTGTTATTATGAAACTGTGAGCTGAACATTTTGAAGAAGTTTACAGATTTATAAACTCTAGATGAGTATATCACACATGGAGTATTTATTATGGACTGTAAGTGTGTTTGAATACTGGGATGTTCAGGCTAATTTTTGGTGCTAGACTGCTCATAGTGGAATCAGGCAAGTGATATTATTATCAGGCAAGTGATATTATTATTAGTTTATTTGTAAACAAACAACCAAAAATGGGCAGTGTGTGTGTAAATATTTATGTACTTACCTGGGGTCTTCTAATTTGTGATTTCATTACAGCTGGAATAATATTACAATAAACAGCATAGATCCAACCACTGTGATTTAAGGTCAACATTCTCCCAGTCAAAAAACTTACCAGTTAAAAATACTGTTGGATGCTAAAGTTGTAATTAAGAAATGTTATTCTCCTAAAAATAGCAAAAGCAATTGACTAGTATCCTGGTTCAGGTGGAGTTTGTGTTATGCATTTTTATAATGTGTGAATACTGGAGCTGGGTATGGAACATTGGTCTTTGGATCAAGCACAAAATTATTAGTGAACTCCAGTAAGTATATTGTCAAGTGTACTATTATGAGTTTGCCGATTTGGGGCTATTTTTTAGTGCTATGTCAAGTATTGGGTACTTTTAAGTATATAATTACTGTTGGAACAAATTCCAAAAGTAATTTTTTGCAGAAAAAACTTTAACTACAATGTAAATTCAAATGTAGAAAGATTATTTTGGCTGTTTGTCTTTATCTAGCTTTATTTAGCTTCTTGCAAAACTTAAAAGCTCTTTCTCGGTCTAAAATAATTCTTTGGATTAGAAAACGTAGAAAAATTAATCAAAGGAACGTTAATGTATTGACATGTAACACGGTGTGAATGCTGGGAACAAACTGATCTTTGCTCATGGAATGGAGCTCATTGTAACTTCAAGTAAGTGACATAAAGGTTTTAATAATATTATTTAATGTAATAATCTAGTTACACGGTTAAATGGGTGACAATTTAAAGACGATTCCAAGATTGATTCCAAGGACTGCAGATGAAAACAGCAAACATTTCAATATTTTGTTTTCCTTAAGCAAAACAAGATGAAAGGAAATATTTTCTTTCCCCAAAAGTATTTTGTGAAATTCAAATCCTGCCTCATAATGCAAGCATAGTATTGAAATTGTCCTGGATAAGAACATCTGCTAAATGCCATGAATGTAACTGTAAAAAGAAGTCTAGAATATGTCCATTCAGAAGAATTTCTTAGTGAACTTGTAATATAAAATCAAATCCTGATCATTTAAAACATACAGGTGTTCTTTAGCCAGGGACAAAAATGGTAAAAATATTTGATCATATTGCAATCGTAATCTTTTTCGGACTTGCAAGTCATTATTTCACAGACATAAGAAGACACCATGTGATTCACATTCACCATTGAGATCTCATTCTTGTTAAAATATGTCAGTTTACAAAGCAGATGCAGTTTTCGAAAATTCTGTAATAAGTTATGGATTTTGGATGCTAGATAGAGGAGTTTTTAGTATAGACTCTAAGTGTGTGTGAATACTGGAGGAGGAAGACTCATCTTTGGCACTGGAATAAAACTTACAGTGCAAATAGGCAAGTGTTTCTATTTCATTATTTATTAGACTCTAATCTTTGACCTGTTTGATTCAGTTACTGCTCGCATAATAAAGCAGAAGCCTGATTTTATGTTATTAAGACAGATAAGAGTCCATATCTTGAGTCTGTAAATGGTTAAGTTATTCTTGGTAGTTCTTATTTACAACATATTTTCTTTAAATAGCCATCAACTGAAATGTCCATTATCTACAGAATACTTTGGTGTAAATGTAATACGGTGGAAGTGTGTGCCTTTACTGTCTATAGTGGGAACGTTCCATTTCTAAGTTACTCTTGTAGTTAGCATTAACATGAAAAATTCCATTGTAAGCAAATACTAAAAACAAATAGTTACGTGTATTTGCAGTATATGGTAGAGGCCCACTAGAGTCCCCAAGCTATTTTACTCAATTCATTAACTTCTATTACAAATTGACACATTTTTCTCCTCCTGAAAATTTACCATTTTGAAGGTATGAGGTTTTGTCCCAGCAGTGATAATAAGGCATGGTTAGTGTTATACAGTTCTGCAGTGTGTGAATGAAGGGTTTTCATTTGGGAAGTTGATCTTTGGATCAGGCACAAACTTACATATTAACTCCAGTGAGTATAGTTTATTGTTTTTCACACTATTTATTGTTCTTCACAATATTTCTTTCTGGGTTATTTCTTTGGCTTATAGTTTTTATATAGGGACACAGATCTCATTGTTCAAATAATATGGTTTTCAGTGAAGGACAGATTACCCTTACTGTCTTTAAAATGCTGATCAAAGTAGATGATATAACTGCATTTAAATGTCTTTAATTTTTATTATACCCAAATGTATTTTAACCCATATACATATTAAGTTTGTATAGGTGAAATGGATGTAATTTTCCTGATTTTCATTCAAATTACTGAACAAATACTACATTTGATTTCATATTTATCTATAATTACAAATAAGGATTGTAAACTAAAGGTAGGTAGAAAAGGTAGGAAATGAATACCTTTTTCATATTTCGGACATTATATTAGTTATATTAGTGAGTAAAAATTTGACCTGCTGGAGGGCTTCAGTTAATTCTGAATGGTGATACAGTGAAATTTGTTACAAAACACCCTGTATCTTTGTAATCTCCTGGTGGTTGTCTGTGTAGAGTTTCTGTTTTGCGGTTTCTCAGTGTGTGTCTGGTGGGGTTGGATATGGAAAGTTGATCTATGGATCTGGCACAAAATTAACAGTTAATTCCAGTGAGTATAAAACTTGTGTGTGATTTTACTTTGAGTGTTGGATTTCAACGCTTTATTGTAAGAATTGTACAGTTGTCATAGATAGAAATGAAAGATTCCATAAATATTATTGAACATTTAGGATGTTTAAATGCTAAAACCGATTAAATCAGTTTTAATATTAGATTTTGAATTTACGTTTGCATAGAATTTTAGAAATTGTGGGCATCGCTGGCAAGAACAAAAATAGTAATTTGATGTTGTCTTATTCTGTTAAAAGTGTGGATTTAAAAAAGTTCAGTCAATCAATATTTTATTGTGATGTGTATTGGACTCACTGCTGAACAGAATAATAAGGTGATGCCTATAAGTATAAAAAATACTAATTCTGATTCATGTCAGTGAACCACACTACATAGATAGTAACTTACTTGCACAATTAAGTATAAACATTTACAAAGACATTATGATAGGGTGGGATAAGTGCAAGCAACTAGTTATATTTGCTAAGCCATTTACCACTGTGTAACTGCAAGTGGAGCAAAATATAAATTCATATTTGGAAGAGGCACAAAACTTACTGTAACTTCAGGTAGGAAATACAATATTTCTTAGGTTTGGAGTTCTTTACACTATGCTATGGTGAATTTTTTTTATGTGTTTAGTATCCAATAACATAATGTGATATTTCTTAGGATATTAAGATATATATTGACATTCTAAAGTATTGTAGGGTGTACTCAGTCATGTGAGAAATTATTGAACAGACACACTTCACTGTGTGAATACTGGTTCTGGATATAAACTGATCTTTGCTCAAGGAACTAAACTTACCATAAATTCAAGTAAGTGATTATGTTTATGTAATATATTTTATTGCTTTAAAATGTTTAAGGTTGTGGTCATTTCTAAATTGTATATACGTTTACTAATGTAATCTTTTAGATCATCAGCTATTCCTCCAGTGTTTCTGCACTTAGTCTACCAGTCTAAACTAGCATTTACTAAAACGAAGTGCAAGATTAGACATTATAACAGAATTGCAAAATGTGAAAAAATGAAAAAAGTGAAAAGTGGCATGATTTTGTTTTGAAAAGTCCATGAATACAGAATAATTTACATTTACAGCATTTAGTGGACACTTTTACCCAGAGGGACATACATCAGAGCTCAAGTCCACATCTGTTTCTTATACCTGTAAAATAAAATTAAATCAACATCTACTGTTCAAACAGGTTATTTCAACTAAAAAACAACTGTCAAAATAAGAAGAAACTGCTAGGTAGATTATCTTTTTTGCATGAATGTGTGTATTTGAAGACTAATATCTAGAAACCCTAAAGTACATACAGTACTTACAATAACAGCAATTAAGTAAAGTAATATTATGATTTGTTAATTAACATATGTAAATGTTGTTAGTCGAGCAGTGTTGTTTCTGGCCATTTTGGCCACTTTAGGCATATTTTGTTGTTTATGGTGTTGATCTAATTCTGTTCCAACAAACTTATCATAAAAACATGTACATTAATCGATTAAGTCATTTTTAAACCGCACTCAAAATATTTATCTCATATTTCACAATTCTCTACATAAAATTTTGCTTAGCATTTCTACAGTGTTTTCTCATGTGATATGAATTTATGGACATTTACAAAAATCAAGGAATATATATTAAAACCTGCATTTGTTCTTGGAAAATTGATCTGCTTCAGAATTATTTAAAAAATCCAATGTAATTAGAGCCTGTATAGCTGCAGAATGGTAGATAATGTTACAACATGCATTTAGAATACATGTAGTATTTGTAACTGAGCGTAAGTGTGTGTGAATACTGGAACGAACAGACTTCTCTTTGGTGCAGGAATACGACTCAATGTAGAATCAGGCAAGTGATTTTATTCTTGATACACATTAGCATTCGAATGGGTTTTAGCTGTGTAGTTCAGTATAAAGTCAACATCATGTTATAAAATATTAATACACTGCAATGTAAATGTTATGAAGTGTGTGTCTGACAGCTATGGAAACAAACTAATACTTGGAAAAAGTTCAAAGCTACAGGTTCAGTCAAGTAAGAACTTTTTAAACTTGCACATAATGTAATGTATATATATATATATATGGTGAGCTGTTATAGAGAACATTGCTCCTGTGCTGGAGCGAGTAGTTATGGTTGTGCAGTGCTACAGTGTGTGAATACTGGATATGAAAAATTGATCTTTGGATCAGGCACAAAACTGATAGTGACCTCCAGTAAGTATAAAGTACATTTAAAAAATGTAAATCTGTATTCTTTGGAATTAATTGTTTATTTTTAGAATAATATGTTTTGATGGATAGACGGAGAGTCAAAAAAAGACATAACTGACAATGCACAGTAATTTTAAAATCAAGATTTTATTAAAAAGGACACATGGTGACCTAAGAACTTGTTAAACTTTAATTAATTTTTATCAAAATAATTGATAAAACTTTGGGTTTATTGATATTATTTTTAATGCAAAATAATTCTGTCAAATATGTAAAATCTAAACTGTCATAGATGTAGATATTTTATTGGGACCAGATCATATTATGATTTTTATATAAAATGTCAAAACAATCAAACCAAAAGAGGATACACTTATAACAGTGTGCATTTTCCACACTGACAACATTCCTATGTTTCTGAATCTACAAAATACATGGTAAATTGTGAATGCAAAGCATACATTTGTGAGTGACTATAGACATACACCTTTAAATGTGTAACTAGTATCCATAATATGCTCAGAAGAAAGATGAAGTGTAATGTATCGGCATTAATGTTTTCAGAATTATCATTAAGGTGTCAAAATCAAAGGTGTGGTGCAGAATTGGATTTCCATATGTGCATAATTATGAGAATATAGAAATTTACATTTAACATGGAAAATTAGAACCATGCACTAACTGGGCAGAAACCAAACAGCGGACGTGTATTTTTGAAGTTGTTAATATATGCAAAATTTTTAAAGCATAAAACTATATTGGTGGCTTGCATAATTTTGTCATTGCTGAATGTAGCAAATTAATAAAATGTAATTTTGGAATGGAAAAAATGGCAATATCGGAGCATAAAATAAATAAACCTGGTAGAATTTTTTTTTCTTTTACAGTAAAAGACAATAATCCTAAATTTATATTTATTTACCATGGCTGTTTCATCACTTTTTACAGGCAAAAGTATTTTATCAATATAATACTGGCTCTTAATTTGGGCTGTGATTTTTGTAGACTGGGGTGCAGGTGAAGTTAATGAACTGAAAGATTCCAGTGTGTGAATGTTGGAGCTGGAAATAAACTGATCTTTGCTGAAGGAACAAAATTTACTGTAAATCCAAGTAAGTGATTAATAACTGTTGAAGAAATTGTATAGAACATTTTTCTATTAAATTAGTTCTTAAATCGGCCTTTAATGAACAGCTGTGGTCTTCAGATAATATGGGCATAGAGTTATTGCTGATATTTTATCTCAAAAATTGCATCGACAAAAAAAGTGTCAAATAAATGTGTAAAATAAACGTTTGAATTGATCAAATTGATATTCAGAAACGGCACGAAGCTGCAGGTCCAGTCAAGTAGGACTTTCTAAATGAGCTCTAGTTCAAATAATCCTACAATTTATGAGGAAGCTAGATTAAATTATATTAGTGGTTATAACTAGCAACATTTGTCTTTACTGTTATCATGATCAATAATGCCATTGTGTGAATCAGTATGTTTTACTTTTTTGGATATTTTTTTTATATTTGATTCATTATAAAGATGACCTAATTTAGTCCTGTTTTTCATTTACCCATTTTTTGACAATAGGTTTGATAGTATTCTTTAAAAAGGGCTCCACTGGATCATTATTAACTCATCAGATATCAGAAAAATTAATAAAAAAAAGTTATTTACTGTAATCAAATTGTCTTTCAGTGCAGGGATAGTGTTATGCAGTTTCACAGTGTGTGAGTGACGGATATGGAAAGTTGATCTTTGGATCAGGCATAAAGTTGCTAATTAAGTCCAGTGAGTATATCAGTCTTCATAAAACCTCAGTATTTTGACTTTTATTCACTAGGTTGCTTCTACTAAATAAAATAGTTTTATTATATTACTATTATTATTATGGGCTATATATGTATCCTATATATTTACTTATACAATGAAGTTTGTGAATTTAGGAACAATACATTTGATAAATAAGTTCACTTACAGTAACATTCAGTATGAATTCAGCCTGGTTAAGGGCAGAGCTCGATTTTATATTTGTCACGGCATTTAAAGCTGTGTGACTGCAAGTGGGGGAAACAAAGTAATATTTGGAAAAGGCACAAAACTTACAGTACATTCAGGTAGGATAATACTTTTATTTTTACTTATTAACTTACATTTCTGTTTGGATCATAAATTACCCTGTAATCAATAGATGTATAATATACCATTCATTTTTTATAGTATAGTGTCCTATTACATACACTGGTGTGAAAATTAAGTAAAGATAAAATGAGGTTAAAGAGTATTTTCCTGAGAACATTTTTGAAATGACACCAATCACTCTGTGAATGCTGGATATAAACTGATCTTTTCTCTGGGGATAAAGTTCACTATATCCTCAAGTAAGTAATTAGAGACATTTAAATGAATTGCCATTGAACTACTAAAATATATATTTTTATATTCTAATCTCCAATTCTGATCAAATCTTTGTGAACTAAAGTTTTGTGAATTGACTTTGGCAACTGTAGACTTTTTGTAAGTATGATTTTCTTACTAAATGGTATAAATTGCTTATATGATTATGAAATCTTGAAGCTGTCAAATGCTGTTAAATGTAGATGGAGTAAAATCTAAACACATGCATTATGACATATTTAAATACATCACTGCATATACATATAGTGTACATAGTGTTGATGGTTTAGTAATATGGAGCTATAATTCCAAACAGGACAACCATCATATATTTTTAAGTCACACAAATGTGCATAGCTAATTTTATTGTAATATAACAGGAAAAACATGTATTTTAATAGCCAAGTACTTACTCACTATATATGGAATTCCATCTAAATAACACAAGATAAAATAATTTTGCAGTTTTAAAAACAAAAGCAAATATAATAAGATAAATGTGCTTAGAAAGGTATGTCTATAATCTAGAGGAACATTAATGAACAGACACATTACTGGTGGGAGAAACAGAATAATATTTACCTGAAGAACAAAGTTTACTGTAGCAACAAGTAAGTTATTAACAAGAACTTTAGCTGTAAATGGAAAATTTGAGATATATGTGATTATTCAAATAACAGTCTATGCTACGACTATGAACTTTGCAGGTGGGGTTATGTGTGTCATTTACAGGTTTTGGACAAATTAGATCATTTTTAATTAAAGACTTATTAGTTTAGATACATTTTATCTGTAATTTCATATATATGATGCTCATTATGTTTCAAGAGTATAAGAAGCATGTTTTTGTCAAGTCATATTAAACTGTGACTACTGCTGCAGGAGGATTTAAAACAATATTTGGAAAAGGCACAAAACTTACAGTATATTCAGGTAGGAGATTAAAACCTTTGCTGATGCACAGTTATTAGAATTGCAGTCATCCATAGGATGCCATGAAATTAAATAATTTATTAAATTTTTCAAACTTTGCATGCCAAGGGATATTTTTATTTTTGCCAAGTAAAACGTTGTGAAAATTAAGTTCATTCTTTACCAAAATTTGCTCAATTATCTCAAGCTGGCTACCATAAGAGTAATTTTATGGACTTTCAAATGTCATGAAGTTCTTATTACACTGTTAACTTACTGCTGAAAGTACTGTTAACTCAGATTTAAGATAGCCAGGTTATTTACGCTTTAAGAGTAATACCACACATTTTTTCACACAATACACCTGTTTTTTAGAAAGTATTCTGATTCAGAAGACTTTATTGTCTGTCAGCAGAGTCATGATTATCACACTGAATCATTTAAAGCTTTATTTTAATTTGATTATTTAAATACATGGGTATTATAATTCTTGTGATAATGTTGTCGTATACTTAATACATACATTAATACATACATACTTAATACGTACATCTTAATACATACATTATCTAGGTATAAATGTTGAAGTATGGGCTTCTTGTTGACATGTATCATTTAGTTAGATAGATAATATTCAATTGACTATAACATCCCAGATAAATAATAAATGAAATTAGCTGTTCATCTGTAAATTTAAATACTTTAGAAATGTGCAAATAATGTATTACTTCACTTAGAAACTAACTGGAAAAAATAGTCTGGAGCACAGGTGAAGAACCTACATAAATTTGTCAGAACTTATTACACAGTGTGACTAGTGGTGGTGGAGGATATAAACTAATATTTGGAAAGGGCTTAAAACTTACAGTAAATTCAGGTAGGATATGAAATACTTTTCATATTAATAGACTGAATGGTCTTATAATTACTGAAGATATAGAATAAAATTAAATTTGGTGCTAGTAATTTTGATTAGAACACAATAATCTTTTTAAAGACAGTATTAAATATTAAATGAACCTTCAAAACAGTTGTAAACCATGTAGATGTGCATCAAAATGTATACCTAAGATACTTTTATAACTTTCACTTGTAAAAAATGTACACGTTTTAGTGAACATTTTTACACTACTGCTTGGAATTTAAAATGTTAAAAAATCAGTTGTTAACTCTGGTAGCTGTAAAGGCCTTAAACACTGTGTAACTGATACATATAGTTTAATATTTGGCAAAGAAACAAAGCTTAATGTCCACCTAAGTAAGTCAACTGCATTATACATTCAAATTAATTTCTTTCTTTGCATGAACATTTTAAAGTTCTGATTTAGAGCATAATTTATGGTGATACGGTCTAATACTAACTTTAATTCTAATTCGGATGTTAAACAGAAACTGCTATAATTTGGAAGAGATTTTGAATATTAAATGTAAAACATCTGTTACATAGGCAAAGATAATGGAGGTTATTGCCTCTGAATTTGACATAATCTTGATCATCCAAAAGCTCTGGATCTGAAATGATCTTAGAAACAAATAAGTCACAAAATGGTTTCATCAGTTATGTTGGATGCAATTTTTCTAATTTAAAAGTGTAGGTGGGCTAATAGCTCAGTTTTTACATTAAACATGGCTTTTGCTGCATGAACATACACTGTGTGAAGGATAGAGTTAAGTTAATCTTTGGCACAGGCACAAAGCTGATAATAGAGACAAGCAATATTATATTGCTTAATGTATTCCAGTTTAATATTTCTAGTGTTAGTAAATCTATTGTAATATTGAATCATTCAAATTGAATCATTCAAATCATTCAAAAAAAGCTATTGCACAAAATAATAACATGTTTTATAAACTGCAAGCTGGTCAGCATTTAAGAGACTAAGCTGGGACTTGTTGGGATTTCTTAAAAAGTAGAGATATTTCAATTAAAATTAATTTGCTTCAAGGCTTTCTGTTAGTGGCAAACTTATTTTTGAGTGACTGTATAATGATGTGTGACTAACTCTGGACAGAAAATCGTATTTGGGAAAGGAGCAAAGCTTACTTTGATAGCAGGTAGGGGCTTTTAGAAATTATAAAAAAAGATCAGATTTTCTGCTATGTAATCTATGTCCGAAGTAAAATTTGACTAAACAAATGAATCTAAATTGTTCCACCAGATAAGTAATGGTGATCCACCAGATTAATATTGGTGAGGTATGTAATGGTTTTAGACTGATGCTGGAATTGGGAAAATCTATTTTGGATCTGAATCCAAACTTTTTGTTGAAAAAAAGTACATTTTGTAAAATAAATGAATCATTAAACAAATAGATTTCATTGATTTGATCTGTGCAGACAAATGTTTTCCAAAAAACGATTCCCTATGGTTCTTAAGTAGTTATAATAAAAAGAACTGAAAATAGATTTTTGGTTGTGTAGGAGCCTGTTTTTTTCCAAATTAGGAGAAACTTTCATAAAAAACATGTAATTTAATTATCTTGTTACAGACCTTGTGTCTAACTTCCGACTTTAAACATATTATGATAATCATTTGCAACCAAACCAAAAATACTGCTTTACTATATAAATATAAACTATATAATATAAAATCAAAAATGCTAAATACCAATAGTTTATTTTTGGCTAAATCCTTAAAGCATTTTATTACATCTCTGCACATTTGGTGTTGGCATATTTTTGTGTGGCTGTGTAACTGTGTGTGACTAGTAATGCACAGAAAGTAATATTTGGAAAAGGAACTAAACTTACAGTTACAGCAGGTAGGGTTTCATTTTTCAAACTCTTTCTTTTTCATTTAAAAGTAATTATCAGAAATGATGACGTCTGCTGTATATGGTACTGGTTTCTAGATTGGTTTGGGACACTGGACACAAAATTAAACAGAATTTTTGTGATAATAGTTATTTGAAATATATATTTTTGTTTTTCAGAATGTGTAACACTGTATGACCAGATGTTATCATATCTTATTGAAATAGGATTGTCAACTCATGTAATCTCACAGATTCCCAATTTTAGAAGTCTCACAAAAAAGTAATTATGCCCTCATAACAAATGCACCTAACAAATCAGCAACAAATACATTAGAAATTCTGAGATTTTGTTCATTTATATAATAAATGTTATTAAATTAAAGAAACATGTTTCTACTTTACTCTTATTTTAATTGATAAACTTCAGATGTAAAATAATGTGTGACGGTAACTTTCTGCTTAACAAAATTTAATTAAAGATGATACGTATGTCACATTGTGTGACTACTGGAAGTGGATTTAACAAAATTTTCTTTGGTAAGGGCACAAGGCTTATCATTGAGAAAAATAAGTTTTTTATGATATAAACTTTACTTTACAGGCATCTTGCAGAATGTAATGATCCTACAAGTGATTGCACAGTTTACAAAGACAGTTTATAAAGACATGTGTACACAGTGCATAAGATAATGAAATAACCTTTAATGTTATTTAAGTTCTTGGTCATACTTAAATTAAGCTAACAGCTGTTTTTTGTCCGTGGCCATAATTTAGCAAAATCTTTTTCAGCAATTAGGAAAAAGTGTGTTTGTGTGTGTGTGTGTGTTAGGTAGCCTACTTTGTGTGTAGCTGTAAAACAGTGTGTGACTGATGCAGGCCGAAAATTAATATTTGCAAAAGGCACACAACTCACTGTAATGTCAGGTAATGTTTAATTTTTAACTTAAGATGTTTGACAAAATAATACTGGTGATAGAATTTCCTTAATCAGAAAAATAGAAAAAATGTAACATTTAAAAAAGGGTAAAATTAATTTGTCAGGTAAAATATGGAGCAACCCGTAATAAAAGTTCACTTAAAGTATGTATGATACTAATTCTGAGATGTTATTCATTTAAATATTAAATATAAAAAATGTATATATTTACCATTGCTGTACATAAAGTGCTTTGGAGTATATTTGCTGAAGTTTCTAACACTGTGTGACTAACACTGACAAGATCATATTTGGTAAAGGAACAAAAGTTACTGTAAACTCAAGTAAGTACAAGTGTTTTGACACATTAGCTCATGGTTTATAATGAGATTTAAACACACTTTTCAGTTCTATTGTTAAATTTACTGTAAATGTCAAATTTCTAGAGGGAGGCATCAGACCATTCAGAATGTTCAAGAATATTAAAACAGACAAAAGGTAGAAAACGTATAATTCCACTGTATTGACTGGATTATGAGACTGTAGATTTATTGCTTAAGGAAAAAACAGTGTGTGACTAGCACAGCTGGGAAAATGTATTTTGGCTCTGGAATACATTTGATGATTGAATCAAGTAAGTGAAGAAGTATGCAAATTGGAAATAGAATGACTGATGCTTTTTCCTTTGTTCTAGTATATTTGCTATGTTTGCCAAGGAATCCCTCTAATGTATTTTGGAACAACAGTATAATATAATTTAAGTATTAAGAATACTGAAAATCCGTACTAAAAATAAGAGTATTGGTATTGCAGTGATACTTTCCTCTGAGAAGCAAAAGTATATAAAAGAAAATAAAGAGTAAGCAGGTAATTACTTTGTGCAAACATAACTTAAACTTCACTTCTCAGAAAGAAGGCCCAGTGTTCATTAATAGAATTCTCACAATAGCACAGATCCTCATAATTATTTCATTTAATTGGAAAACAATCATTACACTAGTTACGTATCTGTGGCATTAAACAAGATAAAGACGTAGCTAATACATTGTAGTTTGATTTAATTATTTTACTGTAATTTAATTGCAAAGCAATATTAAGCAATATTAAAGCAAAACTAATGCTGTGCTATACTAATGATTTGAAAAAATGTATGGGGTTTGCAATATAGTGTCTCTTGCCAAAGTCGATTTTTGAAATCACCTAGTGTGTCCGGAAGCACAGATAAGATTCTCTTTGGAACTGACACAAATGTGATAATTGAGACAAGTAAGTGCTAATGTGACCACCAAATGTGTTTATGGCCAGATTATTTGCAAAATAGGTTAATCCAGTGTGATCTGACATATAAGAGTAAAATAGCCTTGAAATTATCTAATGTTTTTGTACTTTTTTAACATGATATATGAAGTTGGCCTGAAAAAAGTTGTTATTTGTCCTGAATATGCAAAGGTAAAGTTATGTGACAAGTGCAGGGTTAATACCTGTTATTTCATTTTAAATACTATTTAGAGACATAACTTAATATTTACTTTACTAAAAAGAAGGTCTGATGTTTACTTTAATGCACCTTGAGCTGAAAGAAAAATATAATTGATTATTGATTGTCTGTTTTTAGTATGGTATTACTTGAAATTATACTGGCCAAGTAAACTTGTAAAAGTTTTTATTAGAAACAGACTGAAGTTCAAATTTGGCTTATGTGATAATATTATACTGCAAATTGAAGATTAGAAAATTATCCAAAAGAATTAGACACATTCAGGAATCCAGGGAGAGTTTCATTCTCAATGTGTGAATGCTGCTGGTGGGCTGAACAAGATTAGCTTTGGCTCAGGCACAAAGTTGATAGTTGAGACAAGTAAGTCAGTTATTTTAACCCTTGAATTATATTGCTTTATAATTTATTTTCTACTTTTTTGTTTGTGATAGGTAAAGGTTTAATGCAACTCATTTTATACATCATATCTTTAATATATAATATATGTTCAAACAATTTACTTGATTGTGGTTACATATCATTTAGATCATTTATATTATTTTAGTATGAAAGAATCAAAACCATGACAATTTTAGTGTGATGAGTTGTGGAGCCCAAAAATTCATATTTGGGAAAGGAGCACAGCTGACAGTTTAATCAGGTCGTTTTTAAATCTTAATATATTTTTTAGATCAAATTTTTTTGTGATTTAATATACTAAAAATGTAAGTTTATATACTTTAATATACATTTATAATATAATGTAATCCTTATCAGGTAAAACTCTGTATATAGCCAAAAGTAGAATCCAAACATGAAAATGGATCTGATTCCATGCAGTTTCCATACTACACATAAAAATGGTTCCATGTTCAACCAAAATGTTGCTTCAAGAGGTAAAAGTTCCATTACCAGTTTAAATGTTTAAATAAAAAGGTAAAATTTAATGTAAATGAACAAAAGTTTTAAATGACACAATTTATGTCCTGTTTATTTTACTGTACAGCTGGGTGCAAATAAATTACAAAACATCAATTTAGGTTATTTCCTGAGTTTAGGAAGTTCTCATGATCTGAAAAGTGTGTGACTACAGCTAGAAATTACAAGCTCTATTTTGGCTCAGGAATGAAACTGACCATTGAAACAAGTAAGAATTTACCTCTGTGGTTTATAGAGTTCTCCCAGCACATAATTAACTGTCATATTGGATGAAAAATACATCAGACTGACAAATAACAACAAACATCTGAGAACTAAAATGTAAATTTAGGGTTAAGATCTTGATAAAAAATGTGAGATCAGCTTCTACTTGCAAAAACATGAATTGTCTCTTGTGGCTGATTCTTGTTATATAGTATCACATTGTGTGTCTGGAAGTGGAGTTAAGATTATCTTTGGAAGTGGCACAAAGTTGATAATTGAGACAAGTAAGTTACTCATAACGTGTGTGTACACTTGCGCAAATAGCTCTTTTTCATATATATTATGTAAAAAAACTTTATTTAAAATTATTTTTAGTGCTTTTAAGATATGTCCTGTGTGGTCTAAAAATGAACTATAAAAAGTTAAAAAGTAAAGTTAATACCGATGACTTGCAATGTATATTTAGAAAAATATCTATATCATAAACATTCTAGCATCCATTTGTTTTATCCTTGCTAAAAGCCTTTGTGTTTTGCATAGCTGTAAAACTATGTGTGGCATCTGTGTTCTTGGCAACTATGTGTGGCATATGTGTTCTTGGCAACGGAACTAAACTTGCCATTATGTTAGGTAAGGACTCTGACCAAGCAGGCATTATATAACGATTATAAGGATTATGAAATTGTTATATACTAAACAATTCAGTTACATTTGTAAAATTCTATTTAAAAAGTGTCTACTACAGAGCTCCCGTGTTACTCTCACAGTACAGTATTATATGATATATTATGGTAGACCTGAATTTACATCAGGTAGTTTAGATAAGTGGAAAAATAACACTTTTCAAGTAACCAGCAGTAAGCATCATAGCAGTAAGCATCTAGTTTTGCTTTGATTAACATGTCCAAATTGTCTATTTGGGCCAGTAGATTTTGTTGCATGAAATATCATTGTGTGAATGCTGGAACAGGAATTAACAAGATTTTCTTTGGCACCGGCACAAAACTTATTGTTGAGACAAGTAAGTTACACCTTGTATGGTTATTCAGATTTTGTAGGACAGAAATTAATATTTGGCAAATCAACTAAACACATTATCCTGTGAGAGTGTGTAATATATGAGGAAAACAAGTGAAACACCCGGAGAAAAATATTTTGACCTTTTATTTGTGCATTATGTGTATATAACTGTACCAATGTACCAATATTAGTAACTTACTAACCCAGTATTAGTAACATGATGATGTACTCTGAAGGTTAAATGCTGTTGTGTTTTGCACTGTGTGACTAACACACAGAAGCTCATTTTTGGTAAAGGGACTATGGTTATTGTCAGCGCAAGTGAGTAGAAATTTTGTGATTTTTCTTGGTTGTTTAAAACTATCACAGAAGAGGATATGATAATAATAATGTGTGTATAAATAATGATACAATGCTTTGCTACAAAACTAGTACTGATACCATTACATTCCTGATATCTTAAATATTATTTAAGATATTTTAATTAAAAACTAATCTCACATTCAAAACTTTTTTCCATCAAAGAGAAAATATAGATAGATCGATGTAGATAAAACATGACCCTCATGTCATTTAAAAAGGTGTGCGTCGTCTTTCTGACACTGTAGGATTAACACAGAGAAGATCCTATTCAGCAAAGGAACAAAACTCATCATCAACTCAAGTAAGAGTCTCCTAAAAAAGAATAGTTTATATATGTATACTGTAGTATAGTATAGTATAGTATGATATATGCTTAGTTTAATTTAGGCTAATTTAGACATCAGAAATAAAGAAAAATAATAAATGCCTTCGATTATACTGCTGTTGGTGTATTCACAATTTATTTTTTAAATTATAAAGAGTTCTGAGACTGAAATAAACCAGATCTGTCTCGAGTCCTCCATGATGCCGAAAGCGTATTGCTTTGGGGAAAACTAGTGTGGCTAACACTGGAGTCCAGAGACTCTATTTTAGCTCTGGAACAAAACTGATCATTCAATTAAGTAAGTGATCTTAAATGACTATGAAAAAATACTAACCTAAATTGGTTATTTTCAATTAAAAATTGTCAATATAGAGTTTTTGGAGACAGATTTGCACGAAGTCAGTACAATGTTTTACTGGCAATATTTACAGTATTTATCTACTATAGAGTTCTCATACTATTTACCGTAATGCAGGTAAAGTTACAAAAGTGAACAAGTAAACATCGGTTAATTGGAATGCATGTGTTCTATGGACAAAAATCAGACAACAAAACACGTACAATTCAAAGTGATAGTTTGATAAGCGTAAGACAAATATGCAAGTTATGTCTTTGGGGGGGGTAGATTTTGTGAAATAGCGTCTCACTGTGGGAATTATGGAGCTGGAGCAAACAAGATTGTCTTTGGCACCGGCACAAAGTTGATAGTTGAGACCAGTAAGTTAAATCTTATATATTTGTATGTTTTCCTTAAAACTGTTTATGGCTGTTTATATGTTGTTAACTATTAATTTGTAAATATAAAATATAGCTAAATTTCTTTTGCCAGTTTTCCAATCTTAAATATGTCATCTGATTTTGTTTGGAAAACAATATAGAAAGAGAAATGTTTATTCAGTTGGTAGCATGCATGTTTTTGTGTAGCTGCTAAACTGTGTGTGACTCAAGGACAAAATATAATATTCGGAAAGGGAACAATGTTCACCGTACAAGCAGGTAGTGTGTCTTATGCATCCATGTTAATCCACCTTGAATATTTTATTGATGCAAATTTGAAAGGTAATTGTGAAAAATACATTTTCATGTAAATGCTTTCTTATCTAGAACAGATGATTTTAAGTTTGAATACTACGCTTTATTGGTAAAACTGGTAATTCATAAGTATCTGTCACTGACAATACACTAAAAGGTTTCAAGATTGGAGACAATGTGTCAATTTCATTTCAGATAAGTTTATAAATTTTTTATATTTCTTTTTTGATTTCATTGATTTAAAATATAAAAGAATCCATATAAAATGTAATACCCAAAAATAAATTATTGGGCTAGATACTATTGTAAGTTGATTAAGAATCATTTTTAGTATGAAATCCTTTAAAAGCTGGACAAAATATAATAATATTTCCATTTTGTTAAGTATTACTCAATATATTTTAAGTATATGTAACTTACAGCTTATAAGTAGTATAATGTGTGCCTCACTAGATTATAGTTAAAGTGTTGAACATTGTGTGAAAAATGCAAACAAGCTCATTTTTGGTAAAGGAACAAAGATTGTTGTCAACACAAGTAAGTATAAAAGTAACTTGTTTAGGTTTAAATTCACTTCTTGCTCAGTGACTTGATAGTCCTCTCATGGTTTCAGAAATGTATTATTGAACAGATAAAAACAAGCATTCAAATTTTTCGAATAAACAACTATGTGCTTTCACAAGTAATATTGTGAACTATATTTTCTCTTTTAGATAGATTTATTTGAACCTAACTCTTGTGGTTTTAGGGTGATAGATGGAATTGATTACTTAATCAGTGAACAACTGACATCAAATCCTGCATTACTTTATAAATCAGGGTCTTCAACAAGAAAATATAAACATAAAAGTAGCAATGTGTTCATGTAAAACATTTCTTCACATTAGACTGATCTTGCTATGACTTTGTACAATGTGTGACTGGTAGTGGAAACCTGAAAATCGAATCTGGAACTAAACTGACAATTGAAGCAAGTCAGAATTTCATATGTGTGTTTTGTAGAATTCTTACAATACAAAGAGAGTTCACAATGCTAGACAGTATAGCATGTGAGATATACACTGGATACTTGTTTGTTTATTCTAAAATGATCTAAAATATTATGACGCTACAGAGGTTAGGGCCTTCTTCTCCTATAGACTTCACCCAATATAGCAAATCACTGAAACCAACTTAAATAAAAGAAATAACAAAATAAAAGAGAATATGTGCATTTAGAGGTAAAACTAACTAGAATAAGCTGTGATCTTTTTAACGAATAAACACGCTTCCATTCGGCAAACTTATATGCCTGTCTTCCATTGGGAGAGTACATTTTTTGTTATATGACATCACATTGTGTGACTACTGGAAGTGGAGTTTACAAGATTATATTTGATTCAGGCACGAAGTTGATCATTGAAACAAGTAAGTTCATTCCTGTCTGAATATGTTATTATATCATTTAGTAAATGTGGTAACACCAGTTGATCTACTGTAGATACTCAGCTTGACTTGTCATTTATTGAATGGTACTGAAGTTTTTAAATAAAAATATTCTATTATTTGTAAACCAAGCTTTAACTTCAACTTCATGCATTAATTATATTCCTAATCCTCAAAGGTCATCAGAAAGTAGAGTTAATGTTTCAATAACGTTTTGACAAAAATGTGCCATTATATGCAGTATTTAATAATCAACCAAGTGGGATCTAAAATGTAAATATCAAATTAGTTTTTAAAAACATGCAGACTTCATTGAAAAATTGAGGGCAACCAAACAAGAAATGTTTCCTGAATATCAAAATTCTTGCTGAAGCTCAGCACAGTGTGTGACTGGTAGTGGAAATTGGAAAATCCATTTTGGATCTGGAACTAAACTGACTGTTGAAAAAAGTAAGAACATTTCTTCCCACTAAAATTGCTACATTACAAAATGTTTTGTATCTACACATTACTATTAAAGTAGTTGGAGATATTCAATAAGTTATTGTTTTCCTCAAATATAAGTTATGCTTAAATACATTTTGAACTGGACTGAAATCAACCACTGCAACATGGAATAACCTGCGACTTGGAATTAAAACTGATATGTTAGTAATTTGTCATTCCTTGTAAAAAAAACAAAAGATGAAGTGACTAAAAATAAAATCCTTTAAACTCTTTCAAACAATATAGCTACTCATTAAAATGATCTAAAATTAAACAAATTACTGCACTTTTCTAGGGCTTGTAGTAAAAGCTATTTACACTTAACACATATTTAACATTGAATCTTGATCCAAATGTTAAATCTAATCCTAATACTAAAACCTGTGTTGCCATTGATCTTCACCCAACAGTTTGGGAATCATTAAAGCATCTGTGAATGAACTAACAGGCATGTGAAAGTAATTTGCAAAGTATTTGCCAAAGTATCTACAACTGTGTGACCACAGCCAAGGTCATATTTGGTAAAGGGATACAAATTAATGTAGAGTCCAGTAAGTACAACATCTTTTATTTTTATCTATCTGCGGGAAACCACTGGGCATTTAGAAACTGGAGCTAAATTATGGCATAATAGTTATAATATATACTAAATATAATTGAATAATTTAATATTAAAGAATATTAATTATTAATGAATAACTTGAATCATCAGTCTGCACTGCACCATTATTTTCTCTGAGACTTATTTCTTGGAGAGAAATCACTGTGTGACAAACACAGCAGCTGGAAAACTGCATTTTGCCTCTGGAACAAAACTGGTTGTTGAATCAAGTAAGTGTACTTCTCAGACTTGGAAAAAGTATTAAAAGTCAGAATATCTTTCTACTTGTACGGTTGCCAGGTGAAAGAATAGAGAATAATAAAAACCTACAAAAATATACCTAGCACACTTCTGCTAATTATTGCTTAGGTTCTGTTCAGTGTGTGACTAGTTCTCGGGCACTTTATTTTGGCTCTGCAAATAAACTGACTGTTGAAACAGGTAAGTGTTTGCAGGATTCAGAAATGGGTATTTACTTTTTGAAAAAAACATTATATAACAATACTTCATGTAAATTCAAAATAAATCAACTCAGAAAAACTTAATTAGCTTTACCAATATTTACAAGACATTCTCTGTAGTCTCCCATTCTCTTTTTCCGTACCAAAGTTCCGTATCAAAATAAATGACATGTGGATGGATTATATTTTGGAATCAATGTAATGTGAGTTTGACATTTTCTTTAAACAGATACATTTGTTAATTACTGCAATTATGTTAATCAAGTCTTGTAAGATGCGATGAAAGTATTGGTTACATGATCTAAAACTGTGTGAATGCTGGAGGAGGACGTAAGCTTATATTTGGCGCAGGAACAATGTTGATAATTGAGACAAGTAAGTTGCATAACATTAAATAGTTTGGATAAGTATTAAGTAATTTGAATGCATTTGTTGGTGTACTGTAGATTAGAATATCTTACTTTTGTTAAAGGTTTGATCTGGGTTAAATGTTTAGCAGCAGGATTATCTGGTCTGAAAGCTGGTTTGTCAAATTCTTTCAGCCTATTTTTCAAAACCGAGTTTAAAAATATTACTGCTTATTATAAATAAACTGCTTGTTTAGATTTTATTTGGCCTCATTTTGTGTGGCTGTATGATGCTGTGTGATTGGAACAGTACAGAAACGTTTATTTGGGAAAGGAGTAAAGCTCTCAGTATCACCAGGTAGGGGTTTAGTTTTGCTACTTGCTTTTGTTATACTTAACAGAACAAACGTCTACTGACCCGGTAAACCGATGTGGTAGGCAGTCAATAGACAATGACCCTGATGATGTTGGGTCAGAAACTGATTGTCAGAGAAGTATTTGCTTGCATGTGTGAAACTGAACCTGGATCTAATCCTAAGTTTGGCAAAGGCATGGTGCTAATAACTGAGACCGGTGAGGCATGTAGGTTTGTTTTGAATGTATTTATTATTTTACATTTAAAATCGCAAAATAAATTTAGGAAACTTTAAGAAATTGAGGTGCTTGGCTAAACATCACTGGGCAAGGGTGTATTGATAAAGCCTCAGAACAGTGATAATAAAGAACTGATATAGAATTAAGACTCATTAAGTGTGTTTTGCGCTTGGCTGTGTAATATTGTGTGACTGATCCAGGAGGATGGAAATTAATTTTTGGTAAAGGAACAAAACTCACAGTAATGACAGGTAGATTCTTTTTTCTCTTGTTAAAATTGACTACTAAATCATAAATCATGATGTTTAAATCCTAGATGCATTAACCATAACATTTTCAAATCTAATTAAATTGTTGCATGAAGTTTACATTTTAGAGCAAGCCATACTTTTCTTGACCTGAAATACAGAACTGATATACAACATTTTACTAAAAAGCGCAAAGCTACACATTAACATCAACAATGAATGCTAAAGCATAATCAAAAAAGCATATTTAAATTTTTTTTTTTGTTGATAAACACTAACGTGCTCAGCCCTTGTAACTGTGAGCTGATAGCACTGCAACATGGTTATATTTGGTGGAGGCACAAACTTGAAATCTACTATTAAAATAACATACACCAGTAAAGCACTAATGTAAATACCCCTGTTTTACACGTTTTATACATGCTGTTTGTTGTGCATACCTCAAGATTTGTTTAATCAGAACTGATCATTGGTAAGCTCAATATAAATGACATAAGCTGGTAAACAGGCATGTAAAGCAGTGAGGTCTGGATCTGGACAGACTGTTAAAAGAAAATTAAATTAGATGGTACTACATAAAAATGGACATTCAAAATAAATTTTTATTGAAATTACAATTAAGTTCATGTTAAATGAATTAACAGCATTGATCTTAAATATCTGTCAGTCCAAGGACATAAGACAAAGAAAACCTTTGTTTTTATAGCAGAGTGTGACTGGATCTACAAATAAGCTCATCTTTAGAAACGGAACAAAATTGGTGGTTGAAACACGTACATCATATTTGTTAATCATATTTAAGATGATAAAGGGCTAATTGTTGCATTATGCTATAAAATTTACATTAGTTCTTTAATTTATTCAAAGGCAATTCCGACTCAGGGGAAGCATTTTCCAAAACATCAAATAAGTTTTCCTTAAGGAAAGTACAGTACAGTTTTAGGGCAGTGTTCACATGGATCCTTTCATAAAATGTTATTCGGGGGTGTTTGAATCTTTAGGTGCTTCTACATTTGGTTATTGCTTTGTTATATTTATGTTAAAACCAAAATCACATTTGGAGCGCTCTAATCTGACAAGCTTTATCTGGGTTCTGTTGCACACTTTCATCTTGTGTGATGACTTCAGGATTTGAAAAGATCAGCTTTGGAAGGGGAATAAGGTTAATAATTGAAAGACGTGAGTTGAATAACATTTTTACAGTAAAAAAAATTATATTAAGTTTGTAAACTCTTTAGTCTAAAGGTTACCTTGGGGCAATTATGTTTTTCTTCAATTGCGAGTTAAATTCAACTGTGAGTTAAATAATTTAGAAATGTTCTTATTGTGGTGTGTGCATACTACTCACAAAAATATGAAAACTGCATCTGTTACCAAGCAATAATGAAAAATTAGGTTGTTGGAAAACTGTTAATACAGTGATAGGGGAAATGAAACCTTCTTGAGAATCATATTCTTTAGTATTACTACAGAATTAAGTAAACATCAATGTAGGTATTACATAAAAAGGCCAAAAAGTGAAAAATATGAATTTAAGGTCATTTTCTATTTATACAAAATGACTGTAGGCAGAAACCTTTTTGCTGTAGCGTTTACTAGTGTGTGAATGATGGGGGACGAAGGATCATCTTTGGAAAAGTGACAGTACTGCATGTAGAGTCAAGTAAGATATTTACAATTAAGTAAAAGAAATACACATTTATAGGTTGCATTTAAAAACTTGGAGTGAAATATTGGCTGATTACTGATTTCAAGACGCTACACAATATTAGGAATGTATTACATTATGATGTGTGACTGGTGGAAGCGGACTTTACAAGCTCATTATGGGCACCGGTACAACACTGATATTTGAAAAAAGTAAGTGTGAAATTTGAAATATGATGTTTTATGCAGTCAATTAATTTAATATAAGTGTTCTTTACGGTTTATTACTGAAAGAGAATAATTTGGTATTATAAAATATTTTTAAAAACTGAACATTACACTTTTTAGCATATGTAAAATAATATTAAAATATCATATTTTATTAGTGTAGATTCACCTAAAATTCATTTTCATCTAAGTATTTCATACAAAACACACCCATGATAAGAAGGGCTTTTTTGTCCTAAATTTGGAAGTAAAATTCAGGAGAAAAGGAAAAATGGATTCATGACCAAAATTTCATAGTTCCAGAGGGACAGTAATGATAAACAGATTGTTTCCATGAAATATTACACACACAGTTTGTTTTTGTGGTGTATTATATCTGTGTGTGACTGGCAGTGCAGGAAGAAAAATGATTTTTGGAAAAGGAACAAAGCTCACAGTAATATCAGGTAACCATTTCTGATCTACTAAAACAAAAATTCAGATGTTTTCATTATGAAAAAATGTAAATGAGTAAAATGCATGATGCAAAATATCTTTTAAACTAAGGACGTTCTATGTAATATTTACAAAACTAAACTCAACATACTTGAATTTTTAGATAACATTTTTAGATAAAATTTTTAGAGTAATTGATGCTGTTCTTTAGCTCTGTTGTTAAGCTAGTTTAGGTTGTATTAGGTTTTGGTTGCTTTATTAGTCATCTGTGTATGACACATCATAAAATAAACCTTTTTGCTTTTATTGGGTACTTCTAGATCTCTATGTACTGTACAGCAGTAAAAACAGACAGTGTTATCCATGAGACCAGGCTTATTGTTGTGTGGTTTCATGCTGTGTGACTACTGGAGGTGCAGGAAAACTTATTTTTGGAACAGGAATGAAATTAATCATTGAATTACGTAAGTTCATTAACTGATCTGAAACCTCTGAATTATTTTGAAAGATTACAAATATGCATAGAAGCATTAAAGCACATTTTTAATGTGGGGCATAATGTAAAATAGTATTTTTAATCTTCTTAAAACCCGGGTAAATAGATAACTTTTGAATCAGTTGTAAACATAAGTGCAAACCCTGTTGTTTTTGTTTTGTGGTCTCATAATGTGCGACTGCTGGAGTAAATGAAAAAGTTACCTTTGGAAAAGGAACAAAAATTATTATGACACATACGTTGAAACCTTTTCCTCTTCCATAATTGTATGTGTACTGTTGTCCTAAAATTGTTGTCTTTGTAGATGACTGTCCATTCAGTACACCCGGGTCCAAGGCATGAATTTTTTGGTAGCTGGTCAGATGATTGCAAAAGTGGACCAAGAGCAAAAGGTTTTAATAGATTTCCAGTTTGTGTTTACTTGAGGGTGAGACCCTAAGGTCAGAGCCAAGACAACTGGATGGTCTTCATGTCTAACAAATTATTGTTGGTGCAAATATATGATTGGATATGGTAGCGTGCCAGTCAGAGGTTGGTAATGGCCTGTTGTTGCATGACACTACTGTTTTTTTCTCATCCAGTATTTGTTATAACTTTAGTCTGGCTAGAATAGATGCTGATATTTATCCCAGCTCTGAAAGCATGTTTTTGCATCGGCATATTACATATTGCTTTATCTAGAACAATTAGTTAAATTATATTATATAACCAACACAAGTTACTGCAACAAATAAAGCAACAACACTCAAATAAGCAAGAAAATAATTACATTTAGAACTTCAAGATTGACAAAATTAAAGATTAATACATGCAATCATAAAATGAATGATACTGCTAAGTCTCTGGGAGGCAAGCTTATTTTCGGTCAGGGCTCCAAACTGACCGTAACTTCAAGTAAGTAATTGTTTATTATTGCAAGTATCATGATATATATTGTTCACAATTCTGTTGTATTATGTTTCTAAAGTGTCAGAATCAGAATCAGAAAACTTTATATGCTGCGCTTTATATGCTACGCTATTAGTAAAATGAGCTAATAAATATGTCAATATCAAATGTTCAGTGGAGTTTTAAAGATTAAAACTAAAAAATATACATTTAGAAATTTGACAGAGTTGATTTATATTAAGAGAACTGCCTTATATGTTGAACTGAGTAAGAGTTACATTTTTCATTTCTTAAAACGTACTGTGTAACCATAAACAGAAGTAATGGAATTTATTATTTCTTCACATAAGAGTTGTTTACAGTTTACCTAAATACTGACAAATGTAGGATATTACAAAGGACACACAAAATGAATAAAGTCCTTAAAATAAATGAACTCATAAAAAGGTTAGAGTTAATTAGCACAAAGGTTTAGGGTGTATAATGTTTTTGTAATAGATGATCTGATTGTGTGAATTTTGGTGGAACAAAAATCCTCTTCGAGGAAAGAATAACTTTGTGTGTTGAATCAAGTAAGGAATATATAATTTCTTACATTCATTAGAATTAGTCAAATAGGTTGCACCCATTCTATGTTTTTGTAATATTCGTGAGACTCCTTTTTTGCTAAAGTTTCAATCAATGTGTGAATGATGGAAGGAAGATTGTCTTTGGAATAGGGACAAAACTCTTCATAGAAGCAAGTAGGTCAAGCATTCTGTCATTCCTAGAGAAAGGGTTAGACATTTGATAAATTAGGTATATATGGTTATTAGGCTGACTATTAAAAAAACAACTATAAAACACAAATAATATTGTAATACACTGTAAACTGAATGATGTAGAGATTATGTGCTGGAACATGACAGTGTAACATTATTGGGGAAAAGAACAAAGCTGTTTGCAAAACCAGGCAGTAAGTAAAATACTGATTATTTATGCAAAATCTTCCCATGTGAAAAAAGTGTCATTCTTAACATAATTAATCAAAAAAGAATCCAATAAAAAGTAGCATAAGTGGTCATTATTTTGATAATAATCTTTATTAATAAGAACAGTCAAAACGATAATACTCTGTTATCTGTTTAAAGTTAAAATCTGCACAATTAATGTGGATGAATCACAAACATTTTAGAGAATAAAATCTCTCCAGGTCCCCTGATGATTTTTACAGGGTTAACTAGTGTGTGAATGACGGCTCATGGAAGCTCATATTTGGAAAAAGAACGGCACTAAATGTAGAGTCACGTAAGTGATAAAATTGTATTTTATACACTAATTTAATATACGCCATTCAATTTTGTACTAAGGTATACTAGGCACAGAAAAGTGACTGAGAAATGTTTTTGTAAAAAAATCAACAATGTGTGATTTTATCAGTCATGGTGCTATTTGGAACAGGATCCAAGTTGAGAGTTGAAAGCAATAAGTATTCATAGCTTGATTGAATATAATTTGCTGTTTTTGGTCAAATATTGATAAATTGTACATACTTTTAGGACGTGAAGAGTTTTTTACAGTGGGTTAGATGCTTTAATTTATTATCAGAAACCACTGTAACTTAAAAATAAACCTCAGTCATAATGTACAGATTAAATCAATTTACAATGCGGTTCAGTTGATGATTCAGAGTTCAGTACACTGAAATTATTTCAATATTCTTACAATGTTTCATATAAAGTTTAGGAAATCTTACTGTAGATAATTTACTAATGAGATTAGTGCTAGAAAGTGGTAGGGGTGGTTGATGACATGCTGGACTGGCCTGATGCTCTGCACTGGTTTTAAACTGTAAAAAAAATACATAAAATATCATAATTAATAGTCTCCACAACATATTTGGTCATGTTTTGGCATTGCGATTTTATGATATTTCAAAACATCATTACACCCCTCACATTTAACCGCACAATTATGGCCCTTAAAGGAAGTTGTTGTTATGGTGAAATGTACAGTGTGTATGATAACAAGCTTATATTTGGTCGAGGAACAAAGCTGATTGTCTTATCAAGTAAGTACATTTTAAGTGCCATTTGCTATTCAAATTGTAAATATGTTACATTCTGAAGTGACCAATACATTAAATTGTCTGTAATTAAGCCATATTATGATTTTAATGCCAATTATACCACATTATGTCAAGTTATAACTAGTCCAATTCTATAAAGGTATTATATATTATGTGATTGTTTAGAGAATGATCGCTTAAATATTACCTATTGACACATGTTAATAACATAATTAAAAGGGAGATATGGTTACGAGACAGATGTTTGCTGAGGTTAGTGTGTGAATTACAGAAACCAGACAATCTTTGGAACTAGAAAGGGACTCACTGTTGAGTTCAGTGGGAGTATAGTTTATTTTATTTATTTATTTTATAAATTGCATATTAAGAAAGTGAATAATCTATAACATTGAGTAATAAAGAAAAAACAATAAAAGTAGGAATGTAAGCAATATGAATTGACTACATTTAGGAAATTGAGTCTTGAGAGGGTTTTTGCTGAGGCTTTATTTAGTGTGTGAATTACGCCAACAACAAGCTCATCTTTGCAAGTGGAATAACATTGACTGTCCAGACCAGTAAGAATTATGTCATTACTTTTTTCTTTGTGCAATGTATCGTTTAGAAGTGCAAAAGTCAAAAGATTTAAAGTAAAAAAAAAAAATCTTGTGCTCTGCTCAAAGACAACAAAAATAGAAACAAGAAAAGCACAAATGATTAAGGTTAAATTGTTACTTTCATTTTACATAGCATGTAAAGTAAGCAATCACTTTTACAAAAGTTAAAAAAGAAATAAAATATCAAATATAATCAAAAGTAAAAATGTGCATTTAATAAACGAATACAGTAAACTTGAATGAGAAAGTCAAGCCAACAAGTTCTACCTATAAACACATAATAAAATATGTAATATAATCTTATGTCTTATATGAATGTATATATATATATATTTGGGTATATTACAGTTGCATTGTAGTGCTAGTTTTTGTGTGAGATCAGGAGGTTGGAAACTCATTTTTGCAAATGGAGCCAAACTGACAGTTACAGCTAGTAAGTATTTATTTGTTTTACCTACAATATTTGTTATGTTTCATTAAAAAGAAATAAGCTTACTAGGGCTGGGCAAGCAATCGATCAACATTTTCCAGGTCAATTATTTAAATTACTTACCCTTTAAAAACACTACCATGTTATTTATTATATATATTTTTATAAGACCAAAGTGACTGTTCATTTTATGTAATGTATGCTTTAATTTCAGTTGTTCAAAATCGATGTTTAATAAAAAATCATAGTTCGTAGATAGTTTGTTTCCTTCAATTATTTTAAAATCAAGTAATGCACCCTTCATTCAAAAACCTCTCACTTGTAACATGTGAGCATATTTACTGTTCAAAACATTTTCAGTGAACTATGAAGGCAAAACGAAATAAACAAATAAATAAAATAATCATTCATTAATTATAATTGAGTGTTTAATTAATAGAGATTTAGATTTTAGGCCAAATCACACAGCCCTACAACTTCCAGTATCTGTTAAAATAAGAGAATAAGATAGCAACTCACAAACAATAATAAAATATATAAATTTATGAATTTTCAATTCTCCTAGAATGTATTTTTATTTACACTATGGACTGCTGATTTTAGTTGAAAGCTGTGATGTGTTAAGTAGGTTTTCTTAATTCTCAGGCAGGTAGATGCAGGTTTTTGTTGAACATCTGCTGAATGTGTGAATACTGGCTACAAGGTCGTATTTGGACAGGGAATCCAAGTAGTTATAAATACACGTGAGTCAAGTAATCTTCATCATAATATGATAAAAAATATTTATGCACTTATACATACAGGTTTAACTTAGATTATAGGAATGAATGTTCAAAATATATAGCACTTTAATATCAGTTATTTATTAGTAAGAATTTATATGGGTATAAATAAAATACTTCAATAATATCTGCAGTTACCATTCACAATAGATGACAGTGACATATTTAAAGCTTTGCAAACAAGTATCTAATATTCTCATTAATCCAAATGAATGTATTATTCCAAAGACAAATGAATTACTGTTAGTATGTCCATTTTAGTTTGGAAAATTAATAACAAATAAAAATAACTGAGAATAACAGAAGCATGCACAGTTATTGTACAGCATGTGAGGTCAATGTGAATACTGGAGTTGATGATATTTGTTAGAGGAACTCAACTAATTGTTCAGTCACGTAAGTTTCGCACTTTTCCTCTTGGTCATTGGAAACGTAATTCCAAAAACAAACCAGGGAATGCATAAAGACAAATTAAAAGTTAAGAAAAAAAACACACAGTGGCAAGAGATCCAGTCTAACCAGTCATTTGGAAAGTAACAGTTAGGCCTTCCTGTTCAATCTTGTTCTGCTATATGCTGAAATATGAGTATATTTTAATTTTAGAAAATAAGTGCTAAGGAAAGTTTAATGCAAATATATGTTTATCAGGGGATTCAATTATTGTAAAATATTGTAATATTCTAATGATTTTACATATAGACATGTATTATCCTAAAACTGCCATAAATAGGATATTGTTACACATATAGTGACTGTGTGATGACTGGAAATAAGATATTCGTTGGCAGCGGGTTAAAGCTTATTGTACAAACAAGTAAGTATGATTGATTTTTTGGATCAAGTTTATTAACTGTGAACATATGTCAAAAATCATGCCATAGTACACCTGTTGAAAAGGTTTACAGTTACAGTTTACAGTGTTTATAAGTTACAAATTTTGCAAATTTCATGCTGACTAGCAATTAGCCACCCAGTTGCCGTGTGTAGTGAATGGTTTATCAAATGCAGAAATTCATTTGTTCTTATGTTTAGTGGTTTCTATTCATTTAAAATGTCAATATATTGGCATTTTAGAATAGTTCAGAATATGTCATTGAGTAGTTCAGAATGCAAACTGCACAATATATTATCACTCTGCAGTGCAGTAAATGCACTGTACTTATTTATCTTTTATTTAGGTATTATAATTAAGTTTTGGAATGTAAATTATATAAGTGCTAACATGAATAAATATCAGTGTTTTCAATTATTCTTAAAATATCTAAGTAACAGTATTGTTTTTCATCTCAGTAGATTTACTGTGCAGTGAGTTTTTGTGATGAAGTTATTTCATGTGTGACTGTCGGGAATAAGATGTTTTTTGCAAGTGGGACAAAACTCAATGTTGAGAAAAGTAAGCCAATTTTGGATTTTCTAATGGTTTAAAATTCTAATATCTTTGGGTGTTTTCTATAGAATATTGTCTCCAAAAGCACTCTAAAAACACATCTTTTTACATCTTGTCATTTTATAGTAATAATATTAAATCATTTTATATGATAGTAGAAAGCTTCCCAGTAGATGGAATAAAAATGCCATGATGGAGCACAATATTGTCCATTCAGTATTTTGGATGGTCAATACAATACAACAACAACAAAAAAAAAACGTTGTGTGACTAACAGCAAAATCTTATTTGGATCTGGGACAAATCGCATATAATTGGATAAACTTTATATTTGTGTAGTATGTATTTAAGAGCAACTGTTTGTTACAGTTAATAAAACAAAGTAGTCTTAACAAAAATATTTTTTAATTAATGGGAGTTAGGAAACATAGAACAATGACATCATTGAGTTCGTAATTAAGAAATTCAACAAGTCTTGCGCAAAAACATGTAATTAGTTTAAAAGTGCAACTTATAAATGATCTTTTTGTGCTCAGTCTTTCTACTGTGTGATTGACAACATTAAGATTATATTTGGATCTGGAACAAGAGTGACGATTGAACAAAGTAAGTTAAATTTATCACTTTTCTTGTAATCACTGTAAAACTTTTATAAAATTATAGCTTTGATTCAAGCTTAAAAAATGTTAGGCTTGAAATGACACTACTGGTATGTACAGGAATTAATCTAATACCACTCATGCAGTGTGAATCAAAATTTTGGCAAAATCATTTTTGCAACGGGGATAAAATTAACCAATAATTCACGTAAGTTCATATAAAACCTACTAGAAACTGAAGATGTGGTGAATATGAAATGCTAAACATTTGTAGCTGTATAAAAAGGAATTCTATACTGTATTAAATACTGATGGCTAAGTTCCTCTTGGTCACTAAGTATGAAAGTGGAGATCAGTTTGTTGTGAATTATTTTTGTTTAATCCTTACAGTTATGACCATTCTAACTTGTCCAAATATGCTATGGAAATCAATTGATTCAGATCAGTATCTAGCCTTTTAATTATTAGCATGTGTTATATGTTTAAGTACAAAAGCTTGTAATTCTAATAAAATGTATCATTGTAAACTAATTTACTGAATAACAAAAGGATAAGTGATTTTAATAATGAAGAATTGAGAAATTATGAAATTTTTTTACAAAATGATACAGAGAAATGAAAACATCTTCAAAAGTGCAGATTTATCAGTTCAAAATGGTGGCTTTATGTGCTCAGTCATTCTACTGTGTGAATGATTACGATAAGATAATATTTGGATCTGGAACAAGAGTGATGATTGAACAAAGTAAGCTGAGTTTATCACTTTTATTGTAATCTTTGTTAAAAAAATAATTAAATTAAACAGAGCTTGGATTCAAGCTGAAACAATTATTTTATGCTTGAAGTGAAACTACTCATATGTAGAAATGCAGGAATTAATGTAATATGATATCATGAAGTGTGAATCAAGGTTTTGGCAAAATCATCTTTGCAACTGGGATAAAATTAACCATCAATTCAAGCAAGTACCTTTAAAACTGATTAGACGTATAGCTGTCAAATATGAATTCTATGATGCATTAAATATTGATGTGAAGTTACAGTGTGTCTCTAATATAAGTATAATAAGGGCTGATATATGAGGTAATCTGATTGCTGTAAATTATTATGATCTTCTCAATTATGTACCCATTTTCTGAACCTTCTTTTTTTTATTACAATCTTAAAATCTTTAAAATTAACAAGCATTTAAAGCTGTGAGGAACTATATATTAACACCGGAATTATATATTTTTATGTACCAATTTTATACCACAAAAATCACTGTGTGACTAACAACTATGGCAAAATCAGATTTGGATCTGGGAATCATTTATATGTGGTATCAAGTAAGTAAGGAATGATGCAAATCTTAAGTATTTGTGTAAATGATTAAACTCTAATAATTTTCCAATTATATGTACAGTATATTTTTGTATTTAAAAAATATACTTTACATATCACACCACATATAATAAAATAATTTCTTAACAAATATTTTGAATAACGAAATGATAACCGTTGATACATTTTTTGAAAATCAGAAAAACTGAAGAAAAGAGAGATTTTGTTTAATAAATGTAATTACAATTAGCAAACATAAAGCAATATATTCAATAAATAAAGGAAACATCAGAATTGCAGCTTTCTCTCTTTAAAATCTGTGACTTTTTGTGCTCAGTCATTTTAGAGTGTGAATAATTACAATAAGATCATATTCGGCTCAGGAACAAGAGTGACAATTGAACAAAGTAAGTTGAGTATATCACTATACTTGCTCTCTTGGTTCCCTTATAGTATTCAAATGAAAATTTTAATTATGTAATAGCTCAATCCAATAAAGCAAGCCAACCACAACCAATAGCTTAGATAAACTTTAATTAATGTTTATTAGAAATGTAGAATGAATTTCAGTAAAATATGATTTCAAACTGATATATTTCCAGTATATTCTTTATTATTTTGTGATTGTGTATACTCTGAAAAAATTGTAAGGTTATGTTAATGAACACGAACATGAAAATGATTTCACATTGAGCATGATTTATTTCAAGCCAAAGAATATGTGACTTACTGCTATGATAAAATCTTTTTTGGGTCTTGAACTAATGCTGTCAAGTAAGTTAACTAATAGGTGAAATACCAAAGGAATAACAAACTGTGAATAATACATTTATTAATATTCAATATAATTGAAAATATATTTTATTAATTAAAAATAAAGGTAAATTTTGAAGTGGAATGAAATAACAGATTCTTGTATTTAAGACCTTAATTCTTTTGACCCAATAATTAAAATTTTCACTGGGCTAGAAAGATGGCAAAATAAATTAAGATTATTTCAAATAGCAGCTAAAAAGCTTTAAAACTTATTTCATGCTTAGTCATTCTACTGTGTGAATGATGTTAGACTAATATTCAGCTCTGGAATAAGACTGATGATTGAAAAAAGTAAGTTCAATTTATAACATTTTTTGCTATAATTTGCAGAAGTTGTTGAAAAGTAAATATGGTAATGACTTCATAAAATTCAAATGAATGTTTTTAAAAATGTGAACACATGCCAAATTGTATGCATGCTTGTATATGGAAATATTTTACCTTTAAAAGGTAAATATTTTGTAATTACTTAAACGTTTTAGTTTATTAAACATTTAATTTATAAGTTCACACAACAATAATCTGTGGAATGCAGTAGTTAAAATGCTGTATTTTTTTTACAGTTTTTAATAGTGTTACCTTTTATAGTTTGGACCAAAATAACAAAATAACAAAAATAATAAAAAAATAATCAACCATTTATCAATCAACCGCTATTATCATCATTAACAGGTTAGCTAGTCTAAACTGTAAGTTTAGAATTTTACTGAAAGATCAGTGTGTTTAGTCTTTTGTGCAAGTATGTTTTTGCAAAGATTTCAGCAGCCGTGTGACTCAAAGTGGAGGCAAAATTATATTTGGAATGGCACTCAAATTACTGTGGAGTCAAGTAGAGTTATTACTTATTTATTTATTTAATACAAATTAATAGTCTGTCTTGGGTATCTGACAGTTTACAGCATAATATGTAGCAACAAGATTAGATAAGATACGACAACAAATGTATTTGTCCCACAAGTAGAACTTTTGCATAGTTACATAATACAGATTTACAGCTTAAGAATTAGCAAATACAGTTTCATTTATATATGTGCACAGTGTTTATTAAAATGTTTTTGTGAGGAGGTCAGTAGTTGTGTGACTCAAAATCAACTCAAAATAATATTTGGGAAGTGCACCCAGCTGACAGTGCTATCAAGTAAGTTCTGGTGATTTTACTTAAAAAGAGTCAGAGAAAAAAACACACATTTCTAAACATATCAGGAAAAAAACTAAAACAAAAATAGACACATTTAAAGAAAAGTGAGTTAACTTTACACTAGACACAATTAATATATGCTGTGTTAGTTATTTGTTGTCTTCTAAAAGTATTTTAAATGTAGATTTAAAGACCAAAATCATTATTGTTCATGTTATAGAATTTTCCGCTCATTGTTAAAGGTGTGTATGAATACAAAGGTTTACTTTGTGTGATTGTTATAAATGTCATGGAATTATAGTCAAATGAAAGTTTATTAAATGAAAGTAATTACATGACGTTATAGTAAGTGAACTTTCCTTGCTAGGTGGAATTTTCCTAAAAGTTTTTATAGAATGTAATCATGCTGTGTGAATAATAACAAGATCTGGAATAAGAGTCAGTGTTGAGAAAAGTAAGCAAACTTTACACTATACTCTATACAATGCCAAAAGTACATGCTGTGCTGATGTTTAAATTCTTCTAAGATTTTCTGATCTTCATGGTCTTTGCCTTACAATGTTATGCTTAAGCCATGCAAAGGTAAAAACACCATCATTTCACAATTGCTAGAAATAAAATTTTACTCAAGTTCATTTTTATGAATGTAATTTAACAGAAACAAGGTTAAATAATTTTTTTTTACAGCTTTATGCTACAGATTCACACTACCAATGTATTTAAGTGTCTTGGCTACCCAACAACAATAAATATCGAGATACAAGAATACTCAAATATCATTAAGAGATGTTCAGAGTAATTGACACTTGGAATAAGATCTATTTTGGAAGTGGAACCAGATTAACAGTTGAACAAGGTAGAAGGTAGGGATGAGCTGGATACTCAGGGCTGAAACGAGTATCCGTTACGGATAAAGCACTTTTGATGAGTACGTGTATCATACGAGTAATATGAGTCAATATCTGTGCTTGGATTGAATAAAAAATTGTCATTGGGTAGCTAACTGTGTCTGCGTGCAGTGGCGTCTGTCAGTGTGCGTGTGTCAGCATGCGTGTAGCGCTTTAAGTAGTCTGTTTTGAGCACACGTAGCTTTAGTTTCATTTTTTGAGCCAGCGCATGTCGAGATAAAAATATATACATTCAAATATTTCATAATTGCAACCGCATGTGTTGTATTCATTGTTGCAAAACAATGTTCTGTGTATAGATTGTTGTTGTAATCAAATCCACTGTTCTGAATCTCAGTGCTGATGCTGTCATGTAATTAGTTTTCTAATCAGCAATAAATAAAAAAATTCTGATCAACACATATCAATTGCATGCTTAAAATAACACACCGGTTAAGCCCCGCCCATTTCAAAACAACCCGACCAACTTCCTGGTTAAATCCCGCCCACTTCCGGGATAGGCCCCGCCCAATCAAAGTACAGATACAGATATAGAAAATTCATCTGGTTAACAGATACAGATACATATAATGCTGTACTCGCTCATCCCTAGTAGAAGCACAAATGTAGATCAGAAAACGTTTTAGTTACTTATGACAGTTGATATTTATTTTACTTTTTACTGATAAAATATATTACTGATTGATTAAATAACTATTTGTGAACAAGAAATTCTAATAGGAAAATATTAATCACGAATATATTGAAAATATATATGTATGAAAAAAAATATATGAATATATATATAAATATTGAAGTTTCAATCTGAAAAAATGAAACCTTAATAGATTTTGGTTTACTTAATTTTTCTTAAAGTGGAAGCACCCAAATGTGTAAATGCAGGAATTAATGTAGCATGGTGTCATGCAGTGTGAATCAAGGCTTCAAAATAATTTTTGCAACTGGAATAAAAGTGACTATTAATACACGTAAGTTCATTCAAAACATATAATATGAAATCTATTTTGTATTAAATATGCTCTAATATAGATTACTGTGTTACTATTAGTTACTGAAAACCATTTTTTAAAATCAATTTATAGGTGTTTATAAGGAACGTAATCAGTAAGGCAAAATGATTCTAGTTTCTTTTGACCAGCGATGATATTTCAAAAGTTCCTTTCAAATGGTTAATTGACCATAGAAGTAACTTTGACTTTCTAGGACTTGGGAAACATTTATTTCTTAATTTGCTTATTTATATATTTGTTATATTTGGGGAGCTTACAACACATTCAAATATTTAAGTATCATTACCATTGAAGAATAAAAAAGTCACAATTTAAACTAGAAAAGAGATTGTATACTTAAAATAAAACTACTCGTGAATAAAAAGTTTTTTTTCTGCTGGCACGCAGATGTCAGGATCTGTGTAACTATAAACCTGAAGCTAATTAATTTTCCGTAGTTGATGATTCACAGATTTATGTAACTTTATCCTTTTATGCAAAGGTATGGGTGTCTATAATTGATAGCTGATGAAAATAAAAATGAACAATAAAAATGACCATTCATATTCTTAAGCATAAGCTTATGCAAAGCATAGTAAAACATGTACTATAAAATTCATATTCCAATCTTGAAAAAAATTCATGCATGTTTTTGTGAGGAGGTCAGGAGCTGTGTGACTCAAAATCAATACAAAACGATATTTGGGAAGGGCACCCAACTGACAGTGCTATCAAGTAAGTTCTGGTCATCTAAAAATGACTATCAGAGAAACATGTAGATGAAACAAATTTATATTTTAAATTAGAAGAAAAATTTATTTCACCTTAAATTATATTACTGTAAAATTACATGATCAAGTGCATTTCTTTTTCTCAGAGTTTTTCTAGAATATAATCATGCCGGTTGAATGACTTCGAGAAACTTTTTGGATCTGGAAATAAGCTGAATCTACATTATACTCTAAACAGATCAAATGCGCGTGCTGTGTTGAGGTTAAAATTGTATGTACAAATCTAATCTAAAACCATCCTAAAACTAACAAACATGTATAATTCGTGTTATTATTGTTTGATTGTTTAGGAATGCAGAATAACCATTCTGGTTAAAAGTAATGAACCTTTATTACAGATTTATGTGAAGGTGTCTGTCTTGGGAAACAGAAAGGAATAATCATGGACATTCATATGTGTAATCTGATGACAAAGTTTACATTTATGCAAAGTTCAGTGAAAACATGCATGTCCAATTAATATTCTAATCACTGTATAAGTTAATGCATGTTTTTGTCAAGAGGTCAGAAGTTATGTGTATCAAAATAAAGTGATTTTTGGGAAGGGCACACAACTGTGCTGTCAAGTAAGTTGTAGTCATTTGTATTAGAAAATAAAATAAGATAAGGAATCTAGGAATATAAGAGAGTCAGATTTATAAATAAATATTTAATAGAAACAAAGAAATCTATCCTAAAAAAGCAAAGCAAAGAAATGTGCATGTAAAATTACATGACCAGGTGTGTATTTCCAGATGTCAAATTCTGCTTATCTCAATGTTTTTGTAGAATATAATCATGTTGTGTGAATAACAAGATAATTTTTGGATCTGGAATAAGAGTCAGTATTGAGAAATGTAAGCAGAATTTAGTCCATACTCTATAAAATTACAAATTTACATGCTGCATTGATGTTAAAATTCTTCTTAGATGTACTGACATTTGTGATCTTTATGTTATAAACTTTACACTTTTAGTTTGCTTAATTTCATTATTATTAAAAACAATGCATTAGAATAACATTTTATAAAAGATTTTATTCTATTTCACCCTTTTACGAGTGTCTTGGCCAGTTAATGACAAAAAATATATAATTACAAATAGATATTCGGATGCATAAGGTCATATTTATTTGTTGAGAAAAACATACATGCAATTCCAATTTATATTGAAATTGCTGTCCAACTAAATACATGTTTATTGTGAGCAAGTCAGTAATTGAGTGACTCAAAATCAAAAAGTGATTTTTGGTAAGGGCATGCAACTGACAGTGCTGTCAAGTAAGTTCCAGTCATTTTTATTTTTAAAAAGTAGAGAATTGTATTATTAAAAAACTATTTGAAACAAAAAAAATTATTTAATTCACATTAAATAGAATTTCATTACATAAAATTACACATAAAGTCAGAGGTTTAAGTTTAGTATTACGAACGTGAAATGTTTTTGTGGAATTGTGCAACAATAAAAAATGATCAAAACATCAGTATTGTATGTAGTTAAAATAAGACAGGAAATAAAACAAACAGTGCATACTATAATTTATAAATTATATCAATAATAACTGTATAAAGAGTCTGTAAAAGTGAAATTCCTTTGAATTTTTAGAAAATGCTTTAGTTCAACTGGTCACATAATTTGAATATTAGGGCTTTTATGTGTAGGATTGTTTGTAAAGAACAGCATTCAGTTATTGCATCCCGGAAACTCAGTGTGTGAAATAAAAACGAACAACCAAAAATGGTCAGTTAGCATGTTTCCGACCATTGCCAATAACATAATCAACATGTGATTAATAAAGCCTTTTTTTAACCCAAGCAAAGTGAATTCATGAAGGTTATTCAGGTTACTAAGAAAGGTTTAATTGCAACAGTTTAATGTTTTACTAGGTTTTGCTTTACAGCAGAACTCTGGTCTTGGAGGGATGGTGTCCAGCACAGTTTGATGGTTCTCCTTCTCAAACACATTCACTAAAGCTGAAAATTAAGTAATGAGGTGAACCAGGAGTTTCTGTGCAGGGACATCATCAGAACATGCTGGACCATGACCCCCCTGGACCGGAGCCCTCGCACCCCTGCTATTCACTGTCTTTATAATCCTCAGAATTTGGTTGGACTGCATTTTTCAACCTTTTTTTCCTCACCATCAGTTCTGACTGATGAAGTTTTTACATGACAAAACTCTTCCCAAAAAAGCACATGGCAGGACTGTATGCAAATACATTATAAACCTTTGGTTTTATTGCTTATATGGCACAGTTGGCAGAATACTGAGTTCATGTGCCATTTTTTTGACAGAATAAATATTTATGCAAAATATATTTTTGTTTCTACAGAACGGAAAGAGAAACCCAAATTCTACAAGTTATCCAGCGGAGAAGACAAATATTGCCTGGCTACCGGCTTCACGCAAGCAAACGCCACCAATGAAACACTGAGCGGTCCAGAGGCGGTCCGATTTCAGAATGAGCCATATTATAGCAGGGTCCAAAAAGGTCTAAAAAACTGCAGTGGTAAGAATATGTGGACAAATCACATAAACCATCATAAACAACCAATTACTGAATACAGTGAACAACAGTGTTAGGAAACAGTGAACTAGTCTCAAAAATTAATGTAACACAAATAATGTTCTCAGCACGAAGCTATATCACTTTTAGATAAAGAATACAAACAATTCTGAAGGGCCTTCAGACAACCCTTACAAACATTTTTGTAAATGTACGGGGAAAAGGTTCAGGAAAATTGTAAAAGAACCATCTATGTGGTCCAATTGGAAACCAATGAAATTGTTTCATGAAAATAATCTTTCATGGTACCTTTTGAAGCGTCTACTCTGAACCATTAACTTACCATATAATATATATTTTTTTCTTTTAGATATATTCACACAGGAGTGTGAATTAACAGAAGAGACTGAGGACTTCAAAGAGAGTAAGTGATCTAAACTTATACTCTATTATACTGCAGTCTATTTGTCCATCCCTCGCAGGAACTGTCATGTGGTTTTCTAAGGCTAAATTGGGGAACTATAATATGAATTGCATGCTAATATGGAACACACGGAACACACATTTACTACCAGCAGCACATCTTTGGATGCGTGGTGTATCAGCCACTCCCCCGACTCTGTCCATACATATATTGAGTTAGTGTGAAGTGTGATTCCATGGTTGTTATTCCCAGAAGTGGGCGGGATTTAAACAGGAAGTGGGTCGGGTTGTCTTGAAATGGGTGGGACTTTAACCTGTATGTTATTTTAAGCATGCAATGGATATATATTGATCAGAAATTGTTATATTTATTGCTGATTAGAAAACTATTTACATGACAGTATCAGCATTGAGCTTCAGATCAGTGGCTCCTGTCCCCCCTTATGGCCCCCATGCTCTGAACAGCCAAATATGTTAATATAATAAAAAAAAAATCTCGACATGCGCTGGGTTGAAAAACTAAACTAAGGCTACGTGTGTTCACAGACTATTTAAAGCGCTACACGCGCGCGCTGACACGCGCACTGACACACGCAGACACAGTCCGCTACCCAATGAGAATTTTTGTTCAATCCGAGCACAGATCTTGACTCTATTACACGTATGATACTCGTACTCGTCAAAAGTGCTTTATCCCTAGTTGTTATAAAACTCGCGTTTGGAGACACAGACATTGGTTTAATGGTTTGGGTTTAACAAAAGAAATCAAATATGATCACAGTGTGGTATGGAACTAGCACCTCTTCACCCAGGCGCCAGTGATTTCCAGGATTTAAGGCAAACCTGGAATCATGAAGATGGCAAAGGGGTGCTCTGCCGTCTTCATGATTGCAGAGGTGACTCGACTTCAAAAATCTAAATTCTAAATGCTCAATACTCTGCTTCTGATCAGACAATCCCAAAACTGGCCACACTTTTTTTTGCCCCCCCACCTATTTTTTAAACCTGTAAAGCTAGACTGTCAACTAATCAAACAAGTTACTGCAAGGGTGGTGCAAATCCATTCTTGGCCTTGATAGCAAGTGTTAAAAGCTTGAACTTAATGTGAGCATTAAAGGTTCCTTTGTAAAATGGTGGTTTGTGTGCCTGTACCGTACCATGTCAGTGTCACTGCTGTATTTAATAATATCTAGTCATGTAATGTCTAGTCAGCGATGGTCTTAAGATGGTGCCTTCTGTGACGGAGGGGATGGATGGAGGCTGATTAAATCAGAAACACTGGCTACTGTCAGTAAATATAGACGTACTGCAAAGTGGCACCTTTACCTATATGTAAACTTTTTGTTTTTGCACAGCCCCAAATCAGAAGGTGGTAAGAACATTACAGTTATTCTGAAAGTTACATTGATTATTTCATTACAAACAATATGAACACTGTTTTGTTTGGTTAACTTAAGTTGTTTTACAGCCAGTTCTGCAAAACTTTCCAAAAAGAGTTGGGACTGCTTGAAATAAAATAAAAGTCAAATTCAATTTAAGAATTTCCACTTTTTCTGATTTGGGGTTCTATTTTTTCGACATAACACATGTGTTCTTACAGACATGGCAGTATTTACAACATTTTCTTGAAAATCTTGTTTTTCAGATGGAACATCCAATCTTTTGACACTGAGCATATTTTTCCTGAGGATTCTGTTCCTGAAGACCATCGTGTTCAACGTTCTGATGACTCTCAAAGTGTGGATGAGCTAAGGTGAGTCCAGTAATTGGTCTTGTTTCAGAGAAAAGCTCAGTTTTGTATGGTTTGCTTTGAAATGAAACCTGTACCTCTGATCTGTTTTGTAGTTTCTCACTCTAACTTACACATTAAAACTGAGGAGCCAAATAACTCAAACCATTCTGTTAGCTCATCAAATTCGGTTTCACTGGAGTCATTATTGTAACTCGGAGGGGTTGTTACATTCTCTGTTAAACACAGATAAAATGCTAGTTTAGAATTCTGAACTTGAAGTCTCCGGATGTAAACACCAATCAGATCCTGAGGTTGAGGAAATTGGGAGCACTGGGATCAGTGCAATACATGTAAATGTCCTGAAGCAGTAAAGTGCTGCAAAGTTAGATTTTATTATATTTCAGAACATTAACAGAACATCTTATTTTAGTTCTGAAAACCACGCAGTTAAAAATGAAGTCCACCCTGTTACTTTATTCCTCATGTAACCTGACCCAATCCAGAGGCAGGATGCTCAGTTTTAATGTGATTTTTTTTTGCAAATATTTCTGCATTTTTTTAAACTAACTATCATAATTTGAGACTTTTTTCTTTTTCATATTAATTTTACTTCACCATCTCACCTGTAGAATGGATGTAAAGTTCAGTAGCAAAATTGAAATTCATGAAACATGGCTTTAAAATAGTAAAGCTGATCTCAGTGAGCAACCACATGTGTTGTATTTAGAGTGAAGTCGTGAGTGTAATATTAGGGCATCTAGATTTTGCTACATATGAAACATCTCTTTGTTTTTCAGTGTATTGATAGGTGCGTGGGTTTGGTTTGGGGTTGATAGTTTTGAGAAAATGCATCACTGAGCGGAAAAGATGACTTACAGCAAGAAATGGAACATAATAACTGGCCCAGTAGTTTCACAAATGCACCCCCAGTGACATTTTGTTTATCCATATTTCTATTAAATGTGGACTGCCTTGTGTAGGAGTCTCTCTCACTGAGTCCCGTGATATGATGAGGCTTAAATGACTGAAAAAAACGTAAAAAAAGACAAGATTTCTTTAAAATTCCATGACTTTATAGCCTGCGATATATTTAACAACTGGACAACTAATTAGAAAGGCAGTGAAATTAAGTAGTACAACTGTTGCTATCAGGATATAAACTAATTCTTCTCTTTATGATCTCTTGGTTAAAAATAAACCTTAAAAGCAAATGAAAATATGAATAGTGTTACCGACACAACAATAAAATGAATACAACAAAGAAATTAATGACTGGTTTTTACAAACACGTTACCGAGTAAAAAGTATATTATGGATAAAAGTATAATAAAAATGTGTAACCCAGGCAAATTCAACCAAATCCAGCCCCTTTGATACATAATCCAAACAAACCTTATTTCAGTCTGCATCAGTAAATGAGCAGTTAATGTACTATTTAAAACATAGTGGTGATGAAGCAAGTCTGAGAGAAACGAAACTTGTGCTTGATTGTTTAGTCTTGGTCTTAAACTTGCTGAAATGTATTAGGTGGTGTTTGGTTCAGTGACGGTGTCCAGGTGCAGTTTTTACTGACCTGCAAATGTAAATTTATTTTATGGAAAATTATTTTATGCTTGAAGTATTAAAATATTTCTCCAATATTTCAGATCCCTCGAATGAGCTGTCGGAGTGGTTCGGGTTCCCTAAACCGACTATGACTCAAAATAAGAAAAAAAGGCTTTGCCACGCGAGACGCAGTAGCTGGTCGCAATCGACACCTTAGCGTTCCAATACTGCGTCCATTCTTGGAAAAACGCTGGCTTTGATCTCGAATATGATTGTGATGTGAACTTTTAAACTCATTTTTCAATTGCATATTATTTCCATATTAAATGTTAATATCAATATATATATTTTCCTTTTTCTTTTTCATATCTATTTTTAGATATAGAGTACATATATAATAGAGATATACAGTAGACCGTTTTCTCTCTTTTGGATATTTTTCTCTATGGCTAATTTTTTTAATTTCATTTTTAGTGTTAAGCCTTAAGGCCTTATAAGAATGTGTATCTGTTGATAAAAGGTATAATGTATGATATTCATTTTACTTATGTAACACTCTCTGTAAATGTTATACTGATATAGGTGTTTATTGTAATAAAAATTATAATCAGAATTAATTTCTGTTTTCAGCTTGCTGATTTTTAACATTAAACATAATTTTATAAATGCATGGGTAAATGCTTCAGCGGAAAGATATGTACTGTTAGAATTGTGATAATAGTAATAATAATCATAGCAAAAACATACAACCTTACAATGAATATGACAGTCTGAGGCCGTGTAGAGGCAGATCAGCAAAACAACCAAACTGAGGCTGTCAGACTAATCCGACTGCATTCAGGTTAATAAAGTGTTTGATTAATAATCTTCAGTTTTAAACTAAACTTAAGTCTGAGTTGACATTTGGCCCATATTAAGATAATTACTTATCCAACTCATGATAATTAAGGGTGTAATTATATCAACATAGCATTGAAAAATTAA
>JBBKCR010163525.1:0-16186 GCA_037577295.1 Ladigesia roloffi | reverse complement strand
CAACATATGTACATAAACAATACAGTTAACACACATTTTATGCAGACATAAATACACACATTTTACAGATCCCTACAAAAGTATAGACGATAAACATCAAACATTATTTCCTATTACATGACACAGCATATAGACAATGACAGCTAACTTCATAACATTTGTAAACATACTTCTGTCTACCAGTACTGGTAAAGATCACGTGGACTGAGTGAGTTTTGGTTGGTTGTGCTATTGCACATAAAGAGGTCATGTAAATATTAGTGCTGTTAAAAATAACTATTTGCATTAATATATTTTCTTTAAAATTATTTAATATATTTGCTTTAAAATAAATTGATTGTGCGATTAATTTGAAAACAAAATGCCCCTCTGCCTTGCAGTACCACACTATTATCAGTGAGACCAGTATTATGATATGCCAGACAATGGCATGCTACAAGAAGAAGAAACCTGATTTCAGCCACTTCAGGTCAAGTATCTAATGCTGTTAAATGGACAATTTCGCTTTAAGTCACTACCAGAGGGGGATTTGGACAATAAAGGGCAATATGTGTGCTTTTTTAGGGATGAGCCGGATACTCGGCTGAAATGAGTATCCGGTACGGATAAAGCACTTTTGACGAGTACGAGTATCATACAAATAATACGAAACAATATCTGTGCTCGAATTGAATAAAAATCCTCATTGGGTAGCTGACTGTGTCTGCGTTCTGTGATAGTCTAGTCTCTAACCATTTTTTTTACTTCACTCACTGAGTGTCTGACACTTTCTTGCTGTATTTCATTTAAAAAAAGGAAGTACTGGTATAAAACTATATTACAAATTCATTAGCTACAAAAAAATCACAATGATCATAAAAAAGAGATGACAACTCTTGTTCATTACATTTTACTTCATAATTGCAACCGCATGTGTTGTATTCATTGTTGCAAAACTTGTACTGTATATAGTTCATTTGTTATCATGATCAAAACCACTGAATTGAAGCTCAATGCTGATGCTCTCATGTAAATAGTTTTCTAATCAGCAATAAATCTAACAATTTATGATCAATACATATCAATTTCATGCTTAAAATAATATACTGGTTAAAGCCCATTTCAAGACAAGCGTTTTTGCGAGGCTTGCAAAAGTGTCGCAAAAGCAATAGACCTGTTTGGCTGTGAGAGAGCTGTGGACCACAGCAGACCAAATGACCCAAAATGACATTAAATAACACTAAATACAGCTCAGACACTTGGTAAGCTAATTAAAAGGCTTCTCAACAATGATCAGACTCAGTGCAACTAATACAGTCAGTCTAAACCGACTATAAGTGCCCTCCATATGACCGTGGAGATGCAGCTTCAGGAACGTTGTATGCTTGAGGGGAATGTGAATGGACATGTGACAGTCATGGCCAAGACTAGGAATGTGTGATGGCCCTAATGGGTTATAAGTGTCCTGGTGTTTTGAGAATACAGATTCTGTGATCAGCCTGTTTTGCAGGCAAGTTCAAGTACATCATTAGTTGGTTGCCCTCTCATTTTCTTTCACATGCAGATCAGTGTTAGAGACAGGGACTGTTTCTGTGATAATATATTTTAATGCTAGCTGCCAAAACAGGATGAGAATTTAGAATTTCTGTTTCAAATTTGTGAACCAAATTAATCAATTTTAGATCTCACAGATATATGGCTGCGTACCCAATCATACTTTGTGAAATATATTTTTCTGGGTCATTTCCAGTTCATTGCATGCTAAAGGTGTAGTTTCTCTATATTTGTGTTTTATGTCCTTTAGCCAGGGTTGTAAATGGGATTATTTTATTCATTACATTAAATTCATGTAAGTTGTTTTGCTTTGTTATCGACACATTGTTGGTTCCTTTGTCACCATGAAATCCATTTAAGTGGAAATTACAACAATAATAATAATGATAATAAACTAATAATAAAAATAGTGAATCTCTGGAAAGTGTACATGTTGTATGGGAGTACATGAGAGTGGACACTTGTTGTAGAACACAGAAAGAGCCAGAGGGTCAGTAAATAAGAGCCTCTCTAACTGTCAGTCCTGGACACTTCAGTCAACTCGACTGGTTATGAAGCTGGTAAAAATAACCACTTGCATAAGGCCCTTGAGAAACCCTGCACCAGATTTGACTACAATCATATATGAATAACCTAAGGACCTTTAATAACAAAGAGGCAAAGCTAAAATGGTCATTCTATAAAATCCTTCACAGTGGAATCACCAATTTGAGTGCGATGGAAATGTTCATCATTGCAAAGTGCAAAAAGGCATTGTTTGGACCATCCAGTGGAAGTCTGGGTCTCAGCAAATCAGTGTGAGGTTCCTATTGAAAAGAAATAACCTTTTATCCCAGCCGGAAGTATCATTAACATGAAGACTTTTACTGAAACACACTCTGCAGCAACAGTTCATATTAAAGGCATCACAGAGGGTACTAAGGTTAACTAATACAGAGACATTAAGACTTAATTGTTGGGTGGAGCATGTTTTGCTGCAGCACAGTGCCATGAAGGATGTTGGTAATATTCTGCATTCAATGTAATGGGCTTTGAAGTTCGTCTTCTTAGACTAATGGTTATATACCTTAGTGCTGCAACGTGTCTCTCTCTGGTGGGTAATGTTCTTTGGCCTGCTTTAAGATTGAGGTTCCTGTAAGGATATACACCATGACCCTTAGAACACAAGTGTCATGGATCACAGCCAGAAGCCTAACAAATGGTGAATTGTCATCATACGGCCAAACAACTCCTCAAATGGAAATTCCCACTTGATGGTGTTGATGCTTAAGGTGTCAGATGTCATGCTGAAATTTATTTGGTGTTCCTATGTCAAGCAGAAACAAAGCTACTGTAATTTAAAAACATATCTGCTGCTGAAGTTTTTGAAACAGCGTCACATGCTAATGCCCATAAAGAACAAATATGCAGACATTTCTTTTATTTGAGGTCCAAACATTTATTTGAGATACAAACAGATAAACACAAGAGCTTTGAAAGGCAGTGCACCATGCAAAAGAGCAGCTAATGGGGATGGTGTAGGACTACAAACATTGGTTTTATACTTTTTTTACACTGTATGTAAAAAATAAGAAGACACTTTCCACTTTTTTCTGTTCACTCTTTGTACAATTGGCAGCAGTGTGAGTGCATTTGTGTGTGCGTGTGTGTGTTTGAAAAATGCACAGGTTTCTATTCTTTTCTGAACTAATACAGTGTGTGCTGTGTAAAATAAAAAGCCTCCATATGTGTTGTGAATGCAGTAGTGAGTGTAGAGCAGCTCTTCTATATGTAACAGGATGAGTCTCACCCTATCCCATAATTAGGGTATGGCTGTGCCTCATTGCCCTGGCTTATTAGGCAATTAGTAATGGGTAGGGCATAATATAAAAAGGGCATGGTGCTTAACATATGTATTGCTCTCTGGTCTCGTGAGAACCTATTCCTGGGGTGGCTCCCTTTCGGGATTTGTTTTGGTGTCCCTGGTGCAGCGATGGGTGTGCCTTGGATTGGGGCGCTTGGAAGCCACCTGTTTAATCAGTGTGTGGGCGAAGCGTCTCATACTGCTGCTGCTCACAGGGGTAGCACACTTGGCACTTCTCTACTCTCTTTCTCTCTCGGGCGGTCAACATTACCGGGATTGAGTTAGAATTAGAAACACTACTGTTTTGCCTTGGTTTTTCTTTCTTTGTTTTTGTTTGTTTGTTTTTACTTTGCTGGTTCAGCTTGCTGGCCTTTATTTCTCCTCCAAACTCTCCTTCAATCTGCTGGACGGGCCTTGGTGTGGTGCTCTGGGCTGTTGTCGAGCTGCGAAGTTTGGCTCCATGCTGATCGTTATTTGCGAATCGTTCGGGAGTTGTTTGGTCTGTTCGGCTCCTTGAACACTTCTATTGGAGCTTGGGGCAGCTGGTTGTTGTAATCTTTTCTTATTCTTTTCTTATTGGTTGATTATTGTTTCATTAATTATTTCTCTTTTGTTTAGTACTTTGTCTTCTCTTGTGTTCCTTATTTTTGTTATGTTGTATTGTATTTTCTTTGTTCTTTTCAATAATTTTTATTTGGTTAGGAGTGATCTTAAATTTCTTTTTTTTGAATTTGCATTGCTGAGAGCTCCAGGTGGAAGTTGTGGTGTCCCTTCCCCTTCCTGTGTGTTGTGATGCTCGGGGTGTGGTCCTCATTACGGAGTGGTGAGTATGTGTGGCTGGCACGTGTGTTTAATGGTGAATTGCCTTTACTTTATGTGAGAACTTTACACCTTTTAGTGCCCATCTGTCCCACTGGCCAGCCTCAGCCACAATTGACCCGTTTTTATTTTTTGTTCTTAGTTTGGTTTTACATAAAGATTGTGTTTTAAAACTGGAACCACGCCTCTAGACTTTTGGTAGAACGAACCTGTGTGCCTTGGGTTTATATTCTCTGGGTGAAATTCCCAGGGTGGGGTAGTCGGGCTACTTATTCTTATATTCTTAATTATTTTCATATTTTTAAAAACTATATCTTGCCCCTATTTCAGCACCGGCATGCCTGATTCAGTTTCTGGTCAGATGAAACAGAGCACACATGCACACACCATGGTCTTAACATCCCTTTTTTAATTAAATTGTTGCAGTGGAAAATAATGTAAGAGTTTTATGTAATTTACCAAATTATTTGTTTAAAAAATTTTGTAATTTTGTGATCAATGGTGTATTACATATTAGTGACATGCAAATTTTACACAGACACACTCCCACTAATCAGTTTTCACTAATATACTCTTTAGGGTCTTAAGGGCTAACACCTTGTTTGGACACCTGGTGCTGAAAAATGAGTTCAGAGTAGGTCAATTACTCAGTTTAAGTGATCAGGAATTGACATTGCACATAAAGGTTTCCATCTGATGTTTTTCATCACTTCGATGATGCATCAATGTCCCCATACATATTTGTGAGTCTCCCTCACTCTTGCCAGCTGTGTCTGAGTCATCTCTTGAGCGATTTGCTGTGTAAACATTGGGGCACATTCAGACCAGGCAGGGTTAGCTTGGTAAATCCAGGCTTGAGTAAACATCACATTCACATGGGCTTGTATCAAGCACCCTGCCATTTGTACCTTACTTAAAAAGCTTCATGTTCCTGATTGGATAAGGAAAGAACTCCTCCGTTGTTCCTGTATAAGATGAATGGCAGTTGGAGCTTCTTCTCTGACTGCAAAATGTTGAAATCTGTTAGTATTACACATGCCTCTCTAAAGTGGATAACACACTTACTTGCATTGGCTGGTTTAAAGTGGTTCAGGGTTTCCGATTTTTTTTACCTGGTGGCTTTAGGAAGGGTAGCAGAAAGGGACCATGAAAAAAAACTACTTTCATGACTGGATGTGCTTTTTACCAGTTTCTTTCTAAGCCTAAGGTCTAACAAATGCTCTCACTATGTTCTGGCAGGTAATTGAACTGGTCAGAAGGGACTCAACAGCATGCATTACCGACTCTGTTTGAATTTCTTCTCCCTCAATTTAGCTTTGAAGAAACATTTTCCAGGCATAGGATGAAGAGCAATTAAGTTACACAGCGCATCTAAAATGCTTCAAGCACTCGTGTTATCTGTGCAAACAGAGTTGACTGCTGTTATTGCCTATTCCATTGTCTGTGGTTAACGTCAGTTACAGCCTCTGGCATAGGGAACACAGGTGAATGTGACATTTCTGCAGTGTCTATGAAACACGCTGCAGGATTTAAAGAGACTGGCTGCTCAACTACAAATATTAAAAGTGTCTTAGTGAACCTAAAGACATGTGGCTGCATAATATTTTACCAATTAGGCAGATTTTTAAAAAATATGTCCTATAAAAGGTTACATAACCTTCTCTGCCTGATCAGAACTGTATCAGTGTTTCGGCATACACAGTGATTGAAAGACTAGTAGCCAAGGCAACAACACCCGTTACTTTACCACTAAAAATACACCAAACCCCTTTATTTGAATTAAGTGGCCTTTAATTTGTGAAACCCACCCTTTAACTTTACCCTAGAATTAGGTTTAAGGAGTGGGAAACCCCTTAATCATACATACAAGGAGGTACTATAATTTAGGGGCAAATTTGAACAACTAAAGAGTTTTTTGGACCCATTATTCAGCCTTAACCTGTGCACCCTTTAGCATTCATTTCCGTTATGGTAATTTTATGAGGGAAAATGAAAGTGTTTGGTTTTGTAGTATACAGCAGTATTTTTTTTTAAGTAGGTACACTTACATACAGCCAGGAGTGACTATGATAACCACTATTGGTGTTTTACAGTAACTTTCACATCTGGTCCAACAACAAACCTGGTCCCCCAACAAACCTGTCACCTGAGTACTAAATGACACACAGCTCTGGGCAGGGAGTTATTTCATGGCTTATTGTGTGTGTGGTCGTTTGTTGCCTAGGCAATCCAGGAGAGAGTAGTGGGTCTTCATTAGATGAGCTAAATAGCTAATGTCACGTCCACCTGTCTTGAGTGTGATTTCATTACTGTTTGTTACTGAGTCGATTGTCTCTGTCATGTGATTGGTTTTATGCGTGTGCTTGTGGGTTTTAAAGGCCAGCCGTACAAACTAATCTCTGCGTGGTCACCTAGCGACAACCTTGGGGTCTTGTGTGCTCTTAAGAGTAAGAATGTTATTACCCCTGCTTGCATGTTTTGGTATTTACTAGAAGGAAGAAGAAGTCTGAGACACTTAAAGGACTTTCCATGTGATTCTAGCTTACTCTCCAAGTGGCGGTAAGAGTGTTTGTGCAACACGCTGCTGGATGCTCTATTAACAGCTGCAGCTCGGTACTTAACTGTACCATACACATGTGTCTCGTTCCCCTGTGTGTTTACAGGCTTGGGGGTGAAGCGTTTCACTTTAAGAGAGTTCCATGGAGTGTGCAGTATTGGCACTGGCCCCTGTATGACAGAGGGTTTGGTAAAGCTTTCAGAGAAGAGTCGCCTCTGCAGCAGAGTCCCCTTCCCTGTGTTTGTCTTGAGTTTGCTCGGAGTGAAGGTCCTCCGGAACTTTGTATTGAACTTGAATTTTATTAAACTTCAATTTACTTCCAATTTTCTTTTTTTTTAATTATGTTACAATTACTTTAAGTTCATCAGTCGGGTACTAAAAATACTTTAGTTTGTGGGGGGTTGCACTTTAATAATGAGCCACAGGCCACATACCTGACCTGGAGGATTTGAGGTATCACCTCCAATTGGTTCTATATGCTCAAATCCAAACTGATCTACACTGTAGTTGATCTTTGAGTTATGTAATAGATGAATAGCTCATAAACAGATTTATCAAGTTAGTCTAAAACCTCCTTATGGATTTATTTATCTTCTTAGTATTTATATGATAATAGCTGCATTGGTTGTAAAGAAAAAACAGGGAACAATCCAGACCCATCTCATTTGGTGGAACTAGGTGTCAGTGACTGCATCCCCTTTATTTTCAGTTTTTTTTTAACCCAGGCTTGCCTGTTTAGGATTAGCTTTCTGATCCCATCTTCCTAGAACTACAGTTTGTATGCTGTCATCAAGGATCAAGCAGCTGACCCCTGTTAACCTGTCTGTAACTCGTTCTGCGAGAGACCCATGCCTTGTATTTCAGGGATTATGACTTTGGTAAAGATAATACTGAAAGGGGAATGAGCAGATGACAGAGTGTAGGTCATACTGAGGGGATTAAGGCCTTTTAGATTGTTTACCATCTGCGTACACAAACAATTTAGATGGTCCTGGGTAATGGAAATATGCAGTGAAAAAACTAAGGGAATGAAGCCCGCTAAAGAGCACATATGTATCTTATATTTTGATTAGTAGGTCTATTGAATGTCAACATGGTTTAGGATCGGCACAAAATAACATTGGTAGTGTGTGAGTGTCTTTATTATGTATTTTTGTTTTTTGATATTAGTTATCATTTTATCCACCCGCTGGTGCTAGTCACAATGAAAATACAGAAGACATTTGAGAGATGGGCAAAAGTTATTTCACCAAAATGTTGTCTTTCAAATAAATATTGAATATATTTGAATCGTATTTTTGAATCTATATATTGAATCTTCAAAAAAATCTTGGAAAGAAATAGGAAAACAGGAACCTGCAGAGCACAGTTCCTGGGGTGCAAATGATACACTGCAACAGGAGTGGACCTGAGGTAGAATAATGGGACTGGTCACTGGGCTGGGTGGAGGACTGGACCACACACTGGGCCCAGGCTGAGCAGGGGTTGGGGAGAAAGCAGAGACAGACAGGACATGAAAACTTGGACTAATCAAGAAATCAGGGAAGTGGCCAGAGGCATGTCCTGGTCTCCGCCAGAAGCAACTGCCATATCAGGACATGGCTGTTGAACTGTGGAATCCTCAGCAGTGGCCTCTGGGTCAGGTGTGGTGTGGATTCGAGTTCCCACTTGAAAACATCCTCAGCTCTTTGATTACATTTGGTCCACACCTGAACCTCAGAGATGTACCTCAGGGAGAGAGACTGGCTCAATTCCCCTCAGGGCAGTACTGAGCCCAGCCAGACAGTACACTTTCCTCACAGAGGAGCTGCAGCTGGACTAAAAGCTTGTTACCCTCCTGGGACCTCGCCTCTCTCCCTTGTCTGGCCAAGTCATTAATGCCCTCCAATTGCTCGATGCATACAGTTGAGGTTGGGCCATCTGTAACCTTTTGGGAGAAGTGGAGATGATATACAGTATTGTGCAAAAGAATCTGTTTACATCAGCAGTAGGTTTGTTTCTGCCAGACAAAATAAGTTAACATTAGAATATACTCAAACAAACAAGAAAGCAGTAAAAATATTTCCTTGTTTCTAAAAAGAAGTTGAACATTTCTCAGCTGGTTAAAAGTACACTGGTTTGATTTCAGATTTCTTCTCATTGCCTCCATTTATTATGTTGATTTATAAAAAAAGCAGCTCCACCACATTTAATCTAATGAAGTATAACCAGCTAAACCAGGGATCTGATTGTAGCTAAAATGAATATTGGACATCCAATAAGAAAAAGGTCTGGAAATGGTTAGGAGAACAATTTGCCACACATAAAACCACACTTTGCTGTAAAAATGTTCATTGTACTTGTGGTAATATTCATGTTTTAACACTAACTTAACAGTACTGTCCAGTAGTAAACAGGTTTAAACCAACATTTTTAGTGAAACATAAAACAAAATCTGAATAAGGAAATGCAAATGAGGTTTGATTTTATGCATATTTAGTAGGGAATAAAATTGAGGTGGCACAAAGCGCAAATCGTTCATCCCCATGGGAAAGATTGAAAAGAATTTCATTGCAATAAGACAAAACCAAAGAATTTGAGCCACTCCAAAACAGTGATATCAAAAGTTAGGGAAATCATTAAGAAGTTCAAGAAATTCTAAACTATCCTAGAAGAGGATGCTAATTTTTTCAGCAGTCACTGTGAGGAGAATGGTCAGGGAAATTAAAAAAATAACAAAACTGAGATCTTTGACCACAAAAGCTCAAGGTGGGCTTGATGTAGAAATAAAGATGGCTACAGGAAAAAGTTCCAAATAAATATGGTGGAGGATCTGTGATGCTGTGGGGCTGCTAAAACATGGTCATGGTTTGAAATACCAGCATATCAACAAGCACACATCTAAATCCAAAAGCTTATGCCATCTCAGGCCCCTGACCTACATCCAAGTCCAGAGCTCAAGGAGAGAGAGCACCGGACAAGAGCCAAAATTCTTTCTTCTGTGTTTTCAATACATTATAAGAGAAGACTCCGTGCCACTCGGTTCCATAAATAATTGATTTAATAATTGGACATTGACACAATTCATACATTTTTTTGTCTGCTAAAAAAAACCCTAATGAATGAGATTTTGTTAAGAGGATTGTTCTTACGCCTTATCAACTCATATTAAATAAGGGTGTCAATAATTCTGGAGGACAAAGAATATATGAATAACCAACAGCCTGTCCTCACCAGCCCCTCACTTTGAAAAAAAAAATCCTGTGAAACACAGCCCATGCTCAGAGTACATTGGGTCTGAGCGTATTCAGTTACATTTAGTCAGAAAGGTGCCACTGCGACCCACTAGGACAAAGACAAATGACCCAAAGCAGCTTCCACTGAGAGATGTAATCAAGTGAGTCACAGCTGGCACCCCAGAAATGGAAAATTTGTGTCTCATTCATCACTGTGCACAGTCCAACACTGCACTTATCCGTCTATCTGTCTAGAGAATCTCATTTTTTTTAGCTATTGACCTCCATGTTTTTAGTTGCTGATAAGAGACACCTCTTGATGAGTAAGCAGAAGGCAGACTTAAAAACAGAGAACATCTAGTCCTTCTTTCTTTTATTTTTACAATCATTGTTTTGCTACCCAAACTCTAAAAACTCCAAAAAAGCTTAGGAAATACTCTATATTGACAAAGGTATTGGGACACACCTGTTTTTCAGGAGTATGGGCAAGGTTTCAGTGAAGGTCAATCTTACTGCTTCAGCATACTAAGAGATTCTGGACAGCATGATGCCTTCAACTTTGTGGACACATTTAGGTGAAGCTTTTCTACTGTTCCCTGGCGCACAGAGCAAACTCTATGAAAACGTGGTAGGACTTCATCAGTGTCTAACCTCATAAATTGTCTACTGAGTGAATGGGCACAAATTCCCACAGAAAATCTTGTGGAAATACTTCCAAAAAAAATGGAAGCTGTAATAACTGCAATGCCATGGTGTTTTGAGGACAAAACATAAATGCGTTGCCATCAAAATCCCTGTTGGTGCAATAATCCAACTTCCCAATATTTTTTGCATATGGTGGATTTGGTCTAATTAAACTGTGGGGTTTTTTTGCTCTGAAAATGACTTAAAGGGTTAATTTGATAAAATAAATCTGGCCCTTTCCAGACATCCATGGCTTATAGCCAATAATGGATCCTTTTCATTACTCCATCTTGCCCCTTCCATCAACTCTTTCCACTAGCCATTCCCAACTAAGCACAATGATACACAGGCAGCCAGGGTATATTTCCAGTTAAACAGTAATGGCTTTTTGTGATTCCTCAACAAGACATCAGATCATTAACTAAGGAGAAGACCTTGTGTAGGGCATGACAAGACTCCCTTATAATGTAATATCGAAACTGTTAGCTCACATGAAAGCAAGACCACCTGGAGAGAATTACCTCTGATGCTTTAATTGACTCGCTGTAGAGCTGTGGTCCATTTTAATGACTGAGTACTTTGTAGATTGCCTGTGTCCATGCTGTAATACACATATAAGGACTGCACACACACATACAGTCATGGAAAGAATATAAAAGACCACTGCAAAAACGTTCCGATTCCCGAGTTTTATCTTTTTTTGGTGCAAGTCTTGAACTGAACAGATTTTAGTTTTGGGAACTGCTGACAATACTTTAGTTTACAAATAAAAATATTGTTCTTTAAACAGAGGTCCCCTACCACTAGGCCGAGTTATTTGGTACCGGGCCACACAGAATGACAGAATAAAAAAGATTTTATTGATGAAAAATATTTTGAAGAAAATTCTGAACTTGGTCATGTGATATGGTACATCAAAAATTTAGCTCACAAGCTAGCATAAATGAGTTAAAAACGAAACTGGTCCGTGAAATTGTATGAAAGTACTGTTACTTTAAACCGTAATTTTTAAGGAAATGATAATCCATCAAAATAAGAGAAATGCTGCAGTGTTTACAGAAATTGAATCATTCAAACAAAACAATTCTCTTGTTCACTCCTGAAGAAAATGGCATTATTTAACTGACGAACTTCTAGTAGTGTTTTACCATCCAACTGCTAACACTGTGTAAAATGTCATTCTGGTGATCACTAACCAGTCCCTAAGCAGAATGAGGTTTTTGTGTAGGAATTTAACAGACATTGGCAAGGAATTATCAGACTCATAGAGATGCTGATTTTAAAATAAACTGCACTGGTCTCTTTTTTCAGAGCTGTATAAAAGTTTTTGGGGTCGTGCCACAGATTGACAAAACATAGTACCCTAAAAATTGACTGTGCCATTTATTTTCACTGAGCCAGAAACATATGTATCTGCTTTCAGGAACTGATGGAAATGTTGCATCAAGCATCCCTTTATTATCACACAAGAGGATTGTATTTATTCTGGTGTAGGTCATGCTGGAGACAGCCTAATACATATTTTTTATAGTATATTTAAGTATCTATTTTATTGCAGCCATGAACATGTATATGTTCCCATTAATCATTTGTACACTATAAAGATGTCATACAGAGTTCCAAAAATGATGATCAGAGGAGACAGACACATAACAGGAACAGGGGCAGCAGGTAAATATGACATGAATAGGCTGGATTTGGATATGCATAAGCTGCTTTCTGGCAAAGCCTACAAAAAAATGGTGTTCAAATACAACTGCATTCATCTGTTGAGGCAGGGAGAGAGAATAGCATCAGGTTCTGGCAGTGTTATTTAGGTGAAACTGCTGATGTCTCTGTTTGCAAAGCAGATGCATAAATCAGAAACAATTAGGGGCTGATATTGCAGGATATGCTGAAGCAGGAGAGTGATGCCTCGCCTCACATATCCATCCAAGCAAACATGCACATATTCCCTCAATTTGAGCCACAAAAAATCAACAATAGTTTACATCTGACATCTGAATGAGGTGCATTATAAGAGTTTCATGCAAAAAACATGATGGGCGAAGGATGAAAAAGGCCGAATTCTTCTTGGCCTGTGATATTGACTAAGAAAATACAAATTGGCTCGGCAATTTCCTTTTTACAGAAAATTGCCAAAGAATGTTCTGTCTGCCTCATTTACTCATTTAGATGCTTGTTAATCTGCCACACACATTCTATGCCTGTTGTCTTCCAGGAGCCCAGTGTGCAATGCTTTCTACACTGATGGCATAGTTCATATTTAGGTATATATCTATTTGATTTCATTTTAAAGTATTAAAATCTTTATTCAAATTATTTTAAATTAGCATAAATCTGTTAATTCTGAAAAAAAGGTAATCAGTTAAAACTGATTTAAATATGGTGAGATTCATTTATTTAAATTTATGAGATTATTTACATCAGGTTTATTAAAAGATAGATAAATCTGCCATTGTTTATTCAAATCACATTGGGTTTATTGGTATTATTACATAAGTAATTTACATATGACTGATACAATATGCTGCACAAAGTTTATTGGCCTGTTTCTGTTAAATATAAATCATTCAAATGGCTGAATATTTTATATGAAATTGAAATACATAAATCCTTGGAAATGGGCCAAATATGTCTGTGAGTCTACAAACAGCTGTTTCTGTAAGGCTAAGGTAACTGTGGTGTCGTATAGCAATGGATCAAACAAAAAGGCAGTTTCCATTCTGAGAACATGACTGTGAGTGAAAAAGGTGACTTTGTCTGAACTTTGGTTTTATAGTGCAACATGTATTAAAAGGTTACCCCAGTACACCACAGCCTAGAGAAAGGCTGGGCAATTAATTTCAACAGGGGGCCACATGAACAATCTTAACTGTATTGGAGGGATGAACTGACGATATCTTAAACCTAATTCTGATCAATAAAAATTTTCTCCCATTGTAAAAAGCAGTATATTTTAAATTTTGGGAAGCTGTTACTGATAATCAGAAGTACTAGTACATTCAGTAAATATTTATGTAGATATATTAATCAAAACGGAAAATAATCCTATAAAAGTTATTTTTTAGATTTAGATTCAGCTTCATATCCTGACAGACTGTTCCTAATCGCTGGGGATTTTAACCATGCAAAACTCAAACTAGTTATCCCTAAATTTTACCACGTGGAATTCTACCACACTGATCCCCACCTCAGATTTTCTGATCAGGTGTCCATCTTTCTGAAGCCCAAAACAACACAGCAGAGATGAAGACCACCCCACCTCCCAATGACCAAGTGCTCTGTCTAACTGTGGCTGATGTGAGGAAAACTTTAGCTGACAACATCCCTTGTTGCACGTTTAGAGGATGTGCAAAACAGCTGGCACATGTTCTCACAAACATCTTCAACATGTCTCTAAGCACCACATCATCCCAACATGCTACAAAACCAGCACCATCTTTCCCATGCCAAAACTATCATCAGTGTCCTGCATTAATGACTACTTTCCCGTCGCACTCACACCTATCATCATGAAGTGTTATGAGAGACTCGTCATGAGGCACATCAAATCATAACTGCCTCCTTCACTGGACACCCTGCAGTTTGCATACCGTCCCAACTGTTCTACAGATGATGCCATCAACACCACCCTTCACCTGGCCCTCCCTCATCAAGGACACTTATGTTAGAATGCTGTTCATCGACTTCAGTTCAGCATTCAACATCATCACTCCTCAGCATCTGATTGGGAAGCTGAGACTGCTGGGCCTAAACATCTCCCTCTGCAACTGGGTCCTGGACTTCCTGACTGGGAGACCTTAGTTAGTCAGGAGCAACACCTCCAGCATCACCATGCTGAACACAGGACCCCCCAAGGATGCATGCTCAGCCCTCTACTCTTCACGCTGCTGACCCTTGACTACACAACAAAGCACAGCTCCAACCACAGCATCAAGTTCGCTGATCACCCAACTATGGTGGGTCTGATCAGCAAGAACGACAGAGAGGAGGTGCAATGGCTGATGGACTGGTGCAGAATGTGGAGAAAACAGAAGAGATGGTTGTTGACTTCAGGTGTGCTCATCGTGATCAATCCCTGCTGAACAGATGGCTTATCAGTGGAGACTGTCCAGAGCACCACATTCCTTGGTGTTCACATCACGGAGAACCTCACGTGGAACCATCACCAAGAAAGCTCAGCAGCAGCTCTACATCCTGAGGAGACTGAGGAGAGTACACCTTCCACCCCTGATACTCTTCATGTTCTACAGAGGGTCCATAGAGAGTATTCTCCGCAGCTGCATCATAGCTTGGTACGGGAATTGCAAAGTTTTGGATCGCAAGACCCTACAGAGGATTGTAAGAATAGTTGAGAAGATCATTGGAGTCTCTCTCCGTTCTGTCGCTGAAATTTACACCACACACTGCATGCGCAACCAGCATTGTGGACGACCCCACTCACCCATCACACTCTCTCTTTTCCCTCCCCCCATCTGGAAAAAGGTTCCGTAGCATATGGGCCTACACTACCAGAATGGGAAACAGTTTCTCCCCTCATGGCTTCAGACTCCTCAACCAGAACTAAAACATAAGAACAATCACCCCCTTCCTTCATGGACAACTTAGACTTCAATAATCAGCAAAAATACTATTTCTTTTAATACTAAACATTCTGCATAAGTCCAAGGAAGTTTCAAGTGCAAGATGTAAGGAAGTACAAGGATGTTTAGAGATTTTCTAAATTCCAATTAAAGATTTCTTCCAACACTGTCTGTCAAAGTTAACAGCTTTTCACAATAGCTTGACCTCTAAATTTGGTTTGCTCAGGCCTAAAGATAAAATCTCCAGGCTGTTGTCATTGAAGAACTGAAAGGATGACCTGCAGTTCTTTATTGTTCTTTCTTTTAAAGGCCAATTGAAGAATGGTCAGTGTTACAGCTGCCCACAAGTTAGCTCATGTGTTTACAACAAAGACTGCAGTTCCTGACAGGGGGTTGTAAGCAGAATGTTTATATCAAGGGTAAGAATACAAGTTCCACATTTTGATTCATTATGCTGTTAATATATGACTAATGACCTATTATTTAAATAGCGTTTAACTATTCATTAAGCATGAATTATTCGTTTGTAAACAAGTACTTGTTAACTGACCTGTGATTATATAAATGTGTAATTACTCCTTAACTAGGTAATACATTGCTAATGATGTGATAAATGTCTGATCTAAAACAGCTTATGTGTTATTGTGTTTGTATTATTAATATTGTATTATTATATAATAATTATTATTATGGTGAATCTACATATTTCATGCTACATTTTCCTCGATATTCAGGCTAACCTGACATTTTCTTGTGGGGTTTCTGTGACTGTAATAACAGTTCACCCTGACCCTGAATTACAAAAAAAAAACTCTAAATAGAATGTTTGATGGAAAATATATACCAAAACACTCAGAGTCTCTCCTCAGCCCCCTCCTCCCAACACACTCAGTCTCTCCTCAGCATCCTCCTCCCAACACACTCAGTCTCTCCTCAGCATCCTCCTCCC
>JBBKCR010163433.1:0-16194 GCA_037577295.1 Ladigesia roloffi | reverse complement strand
GTGTGTAAGTGTGTGTGTAAGTGTGTGTGTAAGTGTGTGTGTAAGTGTGTGTGTGAGTGTGTGTGTGTGTGTGTGTGTGTGTGTAAGTGTGTGTGTAAGTGTGTGTGTAAGTGTGTGTGTTGAGTGTTTGCTGACATGGCACTCTGTACTCAAGCAGCACCAAGGTTAAGTGAGGAAGGCCACCGGCTCACTGACTCAGATGGTGTGTGTGTCGGTGTTAGTGTCTGTGTGTGTGTATGAGGGGGTGTGTATGCATTATCAAGTGCTTTGATATGCGATCCACGAAGCAGTTTGCTGACTTGCAGATCCCACTGAAACAAAAGATGAAAGTCTTTCAATATAAAAATATGTTCACTCATTTAACTTTATCTCTCCTGTTACTTCACTGTTGAGTGCTGGTGTGAATGGAGGTTTTAATCCAGAGTCTTCAGCTGATGTGTGTGTTTATGTTGTGTTCAGAATGCAATACTGAGTCTCAGGTAAGACGTTTTCAGGATATAAAATAAACCACCACACCGGATTTTCCGTCCATTGTTTGTATAAATAAAATATATATTTATTTTTCTAATTACCTAATGCCACGAGAAAAGCTGTGATGTCTGGGTGTCATCTGCCACACCCCCTCGTCCTCATGCTGGCTGGCTAAGCACTGTGCCCAAAGATAAACAACCCAGCATGAGGATGAGGTTGTGTGGCGTAATAGATTGGGACACCACAGCTTTTCTTGTGGCAATATATAATTTCATATGCATTTAATGGCTGAATTATTAAGAAAAATTAGAATTTACTAATTTTGTAACATAAATATTAACTTAAATTCTGTGCATCCTAAGATGGTGGAATACAGTTGTACTACGAGGCGAAATATTTAAAGTAGCCATTCCGATAATGTTATTTATTTCTCACTGGTGCTGATTGGCCCTTTGACAAATTTCCCCCGTGGAGCGTCTCAATTGTTCTCGCATTTTTTGCTTTGTTCTTCTTGAAGCCCTGTAATTTTATTACTGTAAATTAAATTATTACTGGATTTACTTGCTTATATAAAAAGAAAATGACAGTGCGTACAAAAGAAAATGTGCGTGCATGAATTAGAGTACAGTCTATAGAGGGGTAACATTGGTATTTACTTTCTAGCCCTGTGGGAGTTCAGTGTAAACTATACAGTACAAATATAAGTTTGCTTTTACATTTTTTTAAAGGGTAATAAGGTTAAAATAAAGTGTTTTGGGATCTATTTTGGGGCGCACTGGGGTCATGATGTGAGTGCAGAGTGAAGACTAGCCTGTCTGGCTGATCCCACAGAAGAGCTACTGTAGCACTAATTGCCGAAAGCATTCATGCTGCCTCTGCTCGAAAGGTGTCAGAGCACACAGCGCATCACAGCTTGCTGCATATGGGGCTGCGTGGCTGTAGCAATTAGTGAGGCTTACCAAGGACTGCGAAAATGATCTAATTTTTCTCAGGTTTAACTTGGGACATCATTTTATTTCATGCTTTTTCTATTGGTTCATTTATGATCTGTTACTTGAACAAGTGTTTTAAAATAAATGGAAGGGTGTGTCCCAAATGTGGGACGACTGAACATTGTCAAAATACTGATTGTTTTCGATCAAATACACACACATCGAATTAGAATACACTTTTATTGCCCTAAAAAGTCCTGTTCATATTCAAAGGTTATGGCACATTGAAATTTTTCCAATATGTTTAGTTCAGCAAATGAATAGAAAATCTGCCTTGAAATGTGCAGAGCTCATTTGTGTTTGTTTCATTTGCATGCAAACTTCTACATTCCCGTGTCCCTCTGATAAGTGTGTGCACAGCTGTTTTTCTCATTTTCTTCCGCTCTCCTTTGCTGCCAACCTGTGTATTGTAAAGTCTCAGTAACATGCAGTAAATTGCTGTTGTTTCAGGCCGGCCTTATTACACAGCCAGGCTGCAGTGTCATTAATTATTGAGCACCATTGAACTTACCAGCGCTCTCTATAAATAAGCCTTCCCCCGAGGCTGAGCTGATCATAGACTGAACACACACAGGAAAACGACTGACGGACCCTGAGCTCCACAGACCGGCCAGTCCGTTCTCTCCCTGTGTTAAAAAGTGACTCATTAGAGTGTGGAATTCATTAACTGGATTTTTATACATTATAACAAAGCTTGCTTGCTATTGCAGTCACTAGCAATTAGCTTAATGAAGTTGTGGCTTTCTTTTTTTAAACTGATATCCTCATGCAGCTTGGTTGTCCAAATCTTATGCAAAGACATAAGGGCCATGATTACAGTCAGACTGTTTGATGCTTTACCCTTTGTTCATTCTTCTAAAATAATTAACAAAGCAGATGATATATATAACTATTTAAGTGATTCAGCCAAGATTGTTGGGTTTTTGTTTTTACAGCTGTTGCTGCTAGCTTTATCTGAAATATAAATTAATTCCTTTGGAATGCCTATAAATTCATGGTAGTTGTGTTTATTTTTGCTCTTCTAGTAAGTGCTTAGTAGTTTATTTATTCTGTGATGTAACCTTACTAATAAACAGCAAAACAAAATATAGAGCTAATATTAAAGTAAAAAATATGTATTATATCGGAAACTGTATTGGCAGTCGTGTATGAGAATCGTATTGAAACTGAAAAAATGTAGATAGACCCATCACTAGTGTTTATACTTATTGTTTATTTTTTACTATAAATGTATTTCATTTCACGAGACGACAGTGGAAGGACATGAATTGTAAAATCTTTTGTATTGACAATAAAATTAAGTTGAAAAGAAACATATGGAGAACATTAGGAGAACATTAACATATGGAGAACATTAACTCACATTTATTATGTGATTTCTTTCAACACTCCGATACAATGAACCCATTCTGGGAATTATGCACTATCATTTTATGACAGAAATCATTTGACAATTGTTCTTATTAATGTATATCCTACCCAGAGTTTAGCAGTGTTGGCTAAAACCATATAAGGCAATCAAATGAGGAACTAATCATCATTGGTTGCAGTTAGCAAGCTCTCTGTACCCAGTCTAGCCTTCAGAAGGCAATATTCTTCCCCCACTACAGAGAGATGAGAATATCATCAGATTTCTGTCTGCTTCAGCAGTGATGAGGAGAACTTCAAATTCAGGATTATAGGGTTATATTGGCAGTATGAATAGAAGTTTTGTAATAGCAGACAATAAGACAGCTCATGGCTACTCATTAAGGGATTTTCTGCTATGTAATGGCACATACTGCAAAGGTCCTCTAGTTAACAATATAAAATGCAGATAAAAATATCCCTTATAAATAGCTAAACCAAAAAGCTCCAGTAGTATGTTCAGTTACAACAGTCTTTCACCTGAACTCAACAGTAAAACAGTGAAATTACCACTGTGACTGTTGCCATTTTGCTCTCTTATCTCTCTGCGTAGTGAATGTTATGCATTGACCGGACCCTCACATCCATTAAATATTTGAATGATGCCATGTCATTTAAGTTCTTACCATCTTCAGCATTGCTAATTCAGTTCAGTTCAGTTTTATATACCACTTTTACTATGTTGTTACAAAGCAGCTTTACATAATCCTGGTCCAAACCCCTAATGAACAAGCCAAAGGCGACAGACTTAAGTGAAATATCCCAAAGCTGGAGGAAGAAGTCTCAGGAGCAACCAAGACTCCATAGTCTATCGTCCTCTGGTCGACCTGGAAAGTGAGAAGGGTGTCTATGAAGATAAATAACTATAGAAAGTCTTTGTGTACAGACTGTTGTGACTGTTGAACAGATAGGCAGTCTTTGACTAACAGAGTGGGTATAGTTAAGTGTCAGTGGTTGTAGGGTGTATTTGAGAGTCTCTTGTCCACAACAGGAACAGCGATTTGAACAGCTTTTGTTCAGCAGTTGCCCTTGGATGGGGGAGGAGCTCATGGCCAGTTCAAAGGCACTTAAACAGTCGTGATTGCACATTTGGGATGAGGTGGTCATCTGGACTAAACTGTTGGGTAGCAGTTCCCCTTTGAGATGATGGGCCTGCATGTGTCAGTGTGTTTGCATGTTTGTGTGTGTGTGTGTGTGTGTCTCTCTGTTTCTGTCTGTGTGTGATTGTCTGTGTCTGTGTGTGTTTGTCTGTGTCTGTCCCTATGCGTTTCTATGTATGTGTGTATCGCTGTGTGTGTATCGCTCTGTGTGTGTCTGTGCATGTCTGTGTGTTCGTTCGTCTGTGTGTGTGTGTTTCTGTGTATGTGTGTTTCTGTGTATGTGTGTGTCCCTGGGTGTGTGTCTCTGTGTGTGTGTTGACTCCCGCCTGTCACACTGCAGCCTCCTCTGAAGCTCCAGTGTGCTGATAGACAGCCGATGTGCGCTGGAGCAGAACGGCGTGGCCGTGTGATCAGAACCAAAGCTCTGCATGTTTAACCAGCAACTCTATCACAAAGCTTCAGCCTCATCCACTTCTGCTGCTCATGTCGAATCTACGTTCCGTGATGAGAGGTAGAAAGAACAGGCCTGTGGTAAAATATGTACATGCTGTTTTTGAGAACGATTGTGTTTGTCTACAAACATTTAAACGTGCTAGCTCACAGGTTTAAAAAGTAACCTTGAACATCTAGAAGTTAACAATGAAAGCACACTGTGATTCACCAGTAGATTCACCACTACAGTCAGACATTGCTTGGTTTCCGGATTGATAGTTGGTAGGAATATTAACCCATTCAAATTTTTTACCCAGCTGATGTTTAAACCCTTAACCATTTCAGTCTCTATTTTAAGATATATTTAAAAACAGTAATCATCTAACTACTATAGCTTATATGAACTGAACCTTTAAGAAGTAGGTGCACGTCTGTCTGCATGTGAATATCTGAACTGAATGTCTGTATGTTTAAATATATGTGAGCATGTGTGTGGAGGTCTGTACGCATGTATAGTTTGTTTTATGATTTATTTATACTTTTCTAATGAGCTGCTTTGAAGCAGTTACAGTGGCACAAAGCATAGATGAATGTAGGATTTGTCACAACAGACATTTGTTTTTCCTACAGTGGATACTCTGGTGGCCTCTTTGTTGTCATCGTAATGCCATTTTAAAGGACACATGAAAGATCTCAGCTGGCTTCTCCAAAGTTTTGAACAAAATGCAAATGTGATCGGAGCTGGAAGAATCCGATGGGTGACATGGTGTTTCTAAGAATGCCAATATTCATTCCTACTTCCTAGTGGACACTCCTGGCAATTTCATCACTCCCATAGCGAGCTGGAGACAGACTATAGCTCTGATTACTCCTGTAAAAGTGTTCGAACCCTAGTGTGCCACTGTGCATGGTGTAAATGTTGGTGATGTCATCAAATCTGATATCTCATCTGGTGTATAATGTTTGAAGAACTCATATGAAACAAGAGTATGTGCCACATAGATGGGAGCATTCTCCAAAAAAGCATTGACTATGTAGTGGATGGCCTCTGGTAGTAATCTGGCATAATGACACTAAATAATCAAGCCTTTGCTAATGCCTCTCGGCAACTTATGTCCATTGTGATGGACATAAACATTTACAAAGTCCTTTGCTTTACAACGCTGACATATATTCAGATTCACTTGTAAAAATGTAATTTCCTAATGTATTATGGTTCCATGAACATAAATTACTATTAATGAGGTTGAAAAGGTGCTTGCTCCTCCTCTTTTCCAGCTGCTTGTCTTGTTTGATGGCTGGTGCTCCCTCTGATCAAGCAACTGGTCTTAATTTGTTTGTGGGGGACCAATCAGTGACCAAAAAGCATATCATGTTTAGGCTAAAAAGCATATCATGTTCATTCCAGTGGGTGCAGGGTCTGGAGGGGTTCAGTTAGTAATTATCACTGCACTCATTTGTGGATCTGTACTTAATGTGTGGTTAATATTTGAAAATACATAGGAAATTTTACTTTGGTCAAAAACATTACAACGAATTGTACCACATACAAGCCATGCTACCATTTACATCCTTATGTGTGTCGCTGCTCTAGGGAAACAGGAAAACGCTGTGATGCTATGTGTAGATGCTATGTGTAGATGCTATGTGAAAGTTATTTGACAATGCCTGTGTCCCGGAGGCAAATGTTTCAGTCACTGTTTTAATCTAAAAATATTTCTCTTGTTGTGTTTTCATTTACATCTACAATTTACATTTGCAGTTCTGTATGAACATGAAAATGCACCCATACTGTGTTTTGTACATGAGAGTACACCCATAGTGCTGATTTTAGCAATCGGCTGACAAAAATGCAACATTAGTTTAATTCTATTATTTCAGCTGATAGCAAAACTTTGGAAATGAACGTTATGCTTCATTATGCTACGGTTCACTGCCATTGCCACTGGTCACGGCAGAATTTTCTCTCGTTCCTCCACAGAAACATATGAATCATCGCGCCCCCACCCCCACCCCTCTGTATGTAGCAAAGTAAACATGCTGCACATCCCACTTGTAAGAAAGAGATGTAATTTTTTTAAAAGTCACAAGACACAACTTGTGCCATTAAAGTCATTATAAAAGATCTCATCTGCTCCTCCACTGCAAATGAGATAATAATTGAACTGAAATTAAGAGACATTTGAAGGCATATTGGCCATGAGGGGGATATGAGGATTACACTGGAATGAAGTCTGCTGGAAAAATGCACTGGTTGAACTGGAGAAAGGATTTGTTGTGATGTGGATGTGAGCCAGTTCTAAGACATAAGCAGTGGCCTGTGATCTGTTAGGGCAGCTACAGCTGCAGAAAATAACGGCTGGGTTTCCCTTTTTTCCCCCCCTTTAACGTATTATAGTTATTATTTTGGGGGCACTCTTTCTTCCTGAGCTGTGGAGCACCGGTGCTGGAAAGACACCATAAATCAATGCCGGCTGATGGAAGCAGGGACCCAGAGCTAATGAGAATTTACAAGCAGCTTTCAGGTCATCCACCCTTGTTGACCGTGGGGCTTGAACTGCCGTCCAGTGGGGTGATGGTGATCTTACTTTAAAAGAAACCACCTGCAGATGGAAAGGAAAGCATTTTTTAAATAATAGGACAAGGCAACTCATTCATCTGCATTAACAATTCTGTATTAGGGGCGTATTGATTTGCTTTGCTTGCCAGAATGTCAGTCAAAACCATAAAGGTCATTTATTTACCTCCCACTTCCCTTCAAAATTAGGAGTGTGGTCAGTATATGGTTGCTAATTGCTATGCTTGGAGCTAGCGCTGGCTTTTGATAAAGTTACAGTTCCCCTCGCTGGAGCTGCTTGAGCCTTTTTGAGCCTCACTTAGTCCTTGAAGCAGATAATCTTGGGTTTTGTTGTGCGCTCGCCAACCCTTTTGAAATATTTTAGTGCTCGGAGAGTGAGGCAGTGTTTGTGGTTATGTAACTTTAGAACGTGCTCTGGGACGATAACACAAGGCTTATAGCACTGCTCAGTAAGACTTAACCCCCTTTGCATCTTGGTTTATCGTCAGACAGCAGGGTTGTTTAAAGAACCCAGGCAGTTTACGCTCAAGGCTGTAACTTTTTGTGAGCTAAACGGGAATTTATTTCCCCATTATGTTTTATGTGAGGTTGCGTTTGTGCTAAAAAGCTAGCATAGTGTTAATCAAGTGGGGCCTAGGATGGCATACTGCAAGACAGATGATATGCCACCCGAGTCTCAAGACTTGAAACAGTTTCAAACTGCCAAAACCTAAATAATTCAAATCACAAAGTGCTTGACACTGTGCTACTGAATGGGGAAATATTAGCATTCGCCAATGAATAATTCAGCAAGTAGAAATGGGGAAGGAGGAGTGTACGTAGGGATTTTTATCAGTTTGCTTCTGACATTGGTCTAGCACTATGAGGCATTGATGAATTAAAGGGAATATATATCAATTCTATATTCTCAATTACTGGAATTTTGTGTGGGTAATTGTATATTATCTCTGATATACAGTTCAGGCACATCATATAATGTGGCTCATTTAAATTCCACCTCGCTCACAGACTTGCTTTGAAGTTGATATGGAATTGAATGTACAGTTCATATGGATTAATGGTTCCAGATTTGAGGTTTAGCAGGATTTCGTTCACCACTGTGGCCACAAAGGCCTGTTTTGGGCCTCCTGATATTGCTTGCCTCAGCTAGTTAGCTAATTAGTGCTAAAATCAAAAGATTCTTTTTCCTAATTGACTATGCATGTTCTCTACAGTCTCACCAATGTTTTCTTCATTATTTTTATAGCTGAGAGTTCTTATGTGTCCTTAGACAATCTCATATAATGTTACGTACATTCTGTCTATCGTTTGAAACATCTGAAACTCAATGCCTTTTTCACCCAATGCCTGTTCTTATCCACAAAGATGCCAGTGTTACTGCAGTGATTTTCATTCCAGCAAACCGAGAATAGATCCAACTCAAAAGAGCTCAGCTGAGTTGCGTTTATTTAGATTAGTCTGTGAATCACGAAATCCAAGGAACAGTGGTGGTGTGGTCCAGTTCCATGAAATGCTCTCCCTTTTTATACTGGCTGTCAATTCTGTCTCCTTCTAGCCCTCTATTAGGAGTGAGTTTCTGACTACTCAGTAGTCAGTCTGACTACTGATGGAGGGCTTGAAGGAGACAGCAAGTGAGAGCATTTCATGGAACTGGATATCAAGTAGAAATTCAGAGGGCTACAACATATGGGGGCATTCAGATAATGCCCAATTAGGCAAAACATTTCAGACAGCTGTGCCACCCAGGAGCCCAAAGTTTTGTCATATAAATGAAATCTGATTTATAGACAGCTGAGTTGGGATCAGACTTATAAGCTAACATGTCAATATAAATTCAGACATTAAAAGGATTTAGAAAATGTTGTGCTTTTACAGCCTAAGAGTTTTACATTAAAAGTGCTTTTATAGCAGTGTGCCGATGCAACAGAGATTGTGCAATGTAGCATTTTACGACTCTCTTTAAAATTGTCCTCGCTTCTGTGAGTCTTTCCAGTAACTGAAGTTTTTAAATGCAGATTCATATTTAGCGGACATTAATGTATTGTGGTTTACGTTAACATCTATCACACTATAACAGTGGTCCTCAAGTTTTTTCCTGATGTTTGAGTGTCTTGAGGCCGAAAATTTAACATTAACTTGAAAATCGTTATACCAGGCCATTTGGATTGTATCAGTTACCCATGTGTGAAATGTATGGTGTCAGAAATTCTGCTATTTCTCAAAACAACTAGCAAGAGAAGATGGAGGTGGTGGCAATTGAGCAAAAATGTCTGTGGAAGGCCGCACTGCAGTAACTGTTCTGTCAAAGAGTGACATTCAGATGTGCTACAGATGTGGCATGTATAGATGTTGTGGATGGTGTGAGTGTGAACAAGCACAAACACTGGGAGAGCGTGAAAGAGCATTAATTGTGACACTGGAGTTAAATACAACATGCTTATGTCAAAGAAATAATGTAGCAAAACTAAACATTAATGCAGTGTTACAGCGATTAGCTCACATAGTATCTGAGATAGTAGATTTAATACGTCACATGTTGTTTCTCATTATTGCTAATAGATATAAGATTCCTTTATTTGTCTCATGCAGAGTACAACACACAGGGAAACTCATTTACTGCATTTAACACAAGCGAAGCAGTTGTCACCTCAGTGATGACACTAGCAGTTGGGATTTGAACTCCCAACGTTCTAATAGCAGGTTCAATGTCCTAAACTCTAGGTTTGCAATCTCCATTCCAGTTTATCCCAAAGGTGCCTGATGAGGTTGATGTCAGGGCTCTGTGTAGACCAGTCTAGTTCTTCCACTCATCCAACAAGGACTTTAGGTGGCTTGCTATGTGCACTGGGGTGCAGTCATGCTGGAATAGAAAAGATTCCTCCTCAAATGTGTCTCCAAAGTTGTAAACATGGTGTGCTGAAGTGTTAAGATGTTCCTTCGCTAGAAGTAAAGGAGCTAGCCCAAACGCAGAAAATCAGGCATGTCCCAATAATTTTGTCCATGTTGTGTGCATTGTGGCAAACAAGAAAAAGTGGAAAGGGTCTCCCTCATAGTAACTTTACAGGAGAGAGGGAAATCTGTCTTTGCTTCTAATATCAGAGAATATTCCTTTTTGAATATTTTATTGATTTATTCATCATGAAAGTTTCGCACAATATAATGGCTGTCTTCTGTGTTCAAATGGTGTCGAAACATAAAACGGGCAAAAATTGATGCTTTAATTATTTTAGACAGTGACAATAAATTACAAATGGATCATATTATTACCACCTTCACTGTTATCTCAAAGCTCCCAGTGTCTGACCTGCTTCTGTCTGAAATTTCCACAGGTTTTGCTCATCAAAACTGTTCTTATCTGAGAATATACTGCTTCTCATCTGTCTGCACAAGTACCGCTCCCACCCCCACCTATTCCTCCATCTTCCCTGTGTGGGTGAGAGACAGGCAGATGAGATAAACGTAAGAGCTGATTCAGCCAGTTGTAATTTTGATATTCCAAAGGTCTACATTAGCAGTCATTCATCTGCAGGTCAAAAGTAACGAGCGGTTCTTAGTTTCCTAACATGGTGGTCAGCAATGACAATGTTGACTTTATCTAGGTTTCTATTCATAAGAAATATGCAGGTAGAAAGGCTACATTATTTCTGTACTAAATTTGATGAAAATATATGTACTTACACTTTCTCATATCTGATAATATGACTTTCTGAGGAAAAAAATAAAAATCACTATATTACCTTTAGATGTATCTGTTAAGGATGCAACATTACAATGGAAATACAGGTTAGAATATATCATAGATTTTGGGCCATGGTAATAGTTTTGTATCTTTATATAATAAATGATGGATGGACGGATAGATGATAATGGATCGATGGATGAATGAATGAAGGAATGAATGACTGAATGATGATGGATGGATGGTTGAATGATGGTTGAATGATGGTTGAATGATGGTTGAATGATGGATGGATGGTTGAATGATGGTTGGATGGTTGAATGATGATGGATGGATAGATGAATGAAATGTAGATAATAGATCTATCTATCCATCATGTATCTATCTATACATCTAGCCATCTGTCTGTCTGTCTGTCTGTCTGTCTATTTTTCTATCTGTATATCTGTCTAAATATCTGTGTCTGTCTGTCTATCTATCTATCTGTCTGTCTAACAAACAAACAAACCTTCCTCTAAAGAATGAGCTATTTTGCCTGTACATGTTCATAGCTGTCCAAGCCTCTGCTGTGTGCATTTAAAATGAGGAAAATTACTTTTTAGTTTTGACAAACTACTTCGTGTTCTGTATTAAAAATGCAAAATGTGCACAAATGTCACTTCATTTTCAGCTCATCATCGTTATATTTCACAAAGTTCTGGAAATACTGCAGAGTTGTATGTAAGAGGGGACATTGATTTCATCATCTTATGGGGAAAAATGTTAAACTCAATATCCATCAAATAAGCACTCCCTTCTTCTGTCATTTTCTGAATTTTGTGCAGGTTGGTTTTGGAAGGCAGTAGCGAGAAGTTTTTCATGTTTTTGGTTAGGAGCAGTCATTCTTTGGTCTACCTGCAAGGGACATGACTGGGTGAGGGTGACATAAATCAGACATCATGTTAGAAGTGGTTCCACTTCAGTAGCCGACAGGCAATGCTTGCAGAAATTACTTATTGTGTTGGTATTGAACACTGAAACCCAAAATGTTCCCACCCAGAGGATTTGAAAGATGACGGCGCCTTCTCAGATTTGCCGCTGTGTGTCTCGCCGGCGCTCACCACTGTCTCGTCAGAGCCGAGTGGATGTTTGTTTTTCCATTTCCTCACTCCTTCACAGCTCATATTTGCATACAGGGCATTGATAAACTCCAGGGAAATGCGGGCAGGCTCCAGGGATGTTCTGTGGGTCTGAATGTACATGTGTTGTCTGTAAGCAAGTTTCGGGAGGCGCGTCAGGAATACAGCAGTGCACTTGTGTGTGTATTGAACGGAATTGAGAATACCAAATGGTTTGACAACATACTGTGTATTGTTGCTCTTTTAATATCAATAGTTTCTTATTTTGGCTTAAACTGCCTTAAGCTGCTACTTGGCATTTCAGTCTAACCTTTAATGACTAAATCTCTACTAGTTCTGACCCATCTGCATGCACTTTTGCAAGCAAACAATATAAATATTCTTTGAAATGGATATACTCTGCATTTACACTTTTTCCAAACCTTGTCTAATTATCCAATGCAAAACACTTCAGGGACCAGCACTCAGTTAGTGTGTGTTAATCACTGACAGGGAGCAAACTGGAAGTATGAATCAGCGGAAACTCATTAATACACATATGTATGTTGCCACAGGTTGCATATGTATTAGTTAAAAGTTTCAGAACACAGTAAGTTTGCAGATTTAGGAGCAGCAAAGCACCCTGCTGCTGTAGAACAGCAGTCGCCAACCTGAAAAGATGCAATGCAGCAAGACAATATACATCTAAAATGAACTGAAAGAGAATGTCCATCTGCTGCCACAACTAAAAGGTAAGAGCTGTTTCACTTATATAATTAAGTATGTTATGAGCATAATTTGACATTTCAGTTATGACCTATGATTCTAAAGCATGCGTTTCTGTGAGGAAGCTGTTGTGCAGAGTCGGATCTAGAATGGAGACGCTAGGTTATAGTGTGGTATTTTGGACGAGTGATGTTGGATGTTGATATCTGCCATATGCCACCCTTGTCCCGTCTCGTTCTTTGGTTTCCCACCATTACTCTGCATCTCCTCACCTCAGGGATGGACCACCACCACTGTCCCTGAACTTACCACCATTCTGACTCAGCGCCTTCCATGCCTGATGCTGAACTCCATTCCAGCCTCTCTCTGAATCAGTAGTAATACACTGAGATCTGAGATGAATAAAAGAAGCTGAACATGTCTCTCTCTCTTTCTCTCCCCCTTCAAAGACGACACGCTTCTTTGCCCCCTGAAGTCACAGATATACACGCCGACTTTATCACCCCTCTCACTCGGAGAAGTTACCCCTGTCGCCAGTGGAAGTCCGCATCATTTGGGTAAATGGAGTGGTTTTCTGTTTGCTTCTGTTTGCTGGGGATGCTAACACCTCGCAGCTGCTGCATGTGTAAACTCCTCTGATTTCCAGGAAAACGCTCTGCCACTTTCAGTAGGTCCTGACGTGAACAGGGTTTTAGTTATGTTATTTTATTTGATAAACTATATTGATTTCTGTGCCAAACCTTCAAAGCCATCAAGGGTGTAATGTACTGGCCACCCCTTAACTTTAAAGGAAAGTAGTTTCATCCGCCTGAATGAAGCTGAAATATAAAATGGAAAACACACTGGACTGACTCATGACTGGGACTTCAGGAGTCTTAGGAGTGAAATTCATAATCAATACAAACTAGGGATGTCAAGTGATTGGAAAATGTATCTAAGTAGTTACAAGCTCTTTGGTTAATTAATCTAACTTTTTTTTAATGCAAATGTATTTAAAAATTATAATGAATTTTGGCATATGAGTGAATAAATAAACACAAGATGCTGAGGGGGGAAAAAAATCCTCATTGCGGTTAGGCTGAGGTGCAGTTTTAGACATTTTACATACAGGCATGGGCGCAGAAGCATTTTTAATGTTCTAGTGCCTATGCATTCAAGTAATCCCAAAATAAATCTCAGCAACAGAGATCTTTTTCTCTGGGAGTCCATGGGTCACAGGTAGACGTGCTCAGTTTCAGTCTGAGTGCCTAGTCCAGTGTGTCAGGCCGCTGGCGCTGGGATCATGCTGTTCTGGCTGGTCATGCCGGGTTAGATGCTGAATGCTTTACATTTCATTGTACTCTAATGATGCAAAAATTCCTTGCTGCATGAATTGCAGAGAAAATGATACTCCTATCAACTAAACCATTTTTAAACATAAAATTTGCATTCACTAGGCCAAGCAGCACGTTCTCGTTTCCGTCGTTCATTTTACAGAAAACCTGTGGCCAGAACAATGTGAAGACACTTGGTGCGATTACTAAGCACAAATGTTTTTTACATTTTATTTTTTCTGTGATTAAGTCATCAAAATGAACATGTTAATGAAAAAAACTTCATACTGAAGCAAAAATTATTTTTAGACCAAACCACAGTAGTGCTTCCTACAGTGTGGTGTGCTTTGCATCATTTAGGATTCTAGTTGTGTTGCATGGGGGATAAAAGAGTACAAAAAATGCTGGTATGCTTGTGATATTTATATAACTATAGTGAGCATATGGAACCAGCTTGTGGGGATCATGGCATTTAAATATATTGTCTAACTGGAGCCTTCCGTGATTTATTCAGAACATGTACAAGCAGGATTTGTGACTGTTTACAAGACTAACCTTAATGGCATGAATTGTAGCATGAAATGATGGAATAATGAATTGTTGGTAACTAAAGATTGTTAGTCACAAAGCACTATAACACATCTTTAAGAGCACCTGAAAGGACATATGAACTGAAAAAGATAGGATGAAACCTCCTTTTATTTATGTAATTATCACTAGATGTAGAGGTGGCTGGCATTATTAGAATGCACCCTGGTGACCATGTCTACAATCAGTGAGAAATCTGTGCCATGTTTAAAAGATTTGTGTGGCCGTACTGCGGAGAGACTGGGCTGAAACCTCTCCAGTCTCAGGATGCACTGGGATGGAAAATGAGGAAAAGCATTGACCCCCCAGCCGTGAAGGAGCCGGAGGAAGTTGGGAGACAAGCTCCTCACACTTCTTTCTCCGTAGAGTCACATTTTTTCTCTGCATGAACAAAAGATGTTGGGAGTCTGCTATTATATTTGGCTAACATTATAACAGCATGTGATCTCATCATTTCAAGCAATGTGTTACTTGCAGGTTTCAAGTGATGAGGTGCTTAAGGGTATTGTCTTGCTTCTTCATTCAACATTGCTTAGATTAGGCATTTGGTAGCATTTGTTCTTTAGCATTAATATCACGGGGATATCTTCTCCATATACTTCTAAATGTGTGTTGATTTACTCTCGATTTGTGTGGCCTATTCATATACAGCATGTTTATTTACTAATTTTTGTATTGCGTGCCATGCTGTCCTCAAAGATCTGTTCATGATGGAAGACCATGTGATCAACTAGAGTGTCCAACACCTGGACCTCAATCTTTTAGATTACTTTTGCATATATGATATGATAATTGTGATGCTAATGACAGTACTTTTACTTTATTTATTTTGGCATGTATTTCCATATTTGTAATAGTTAATCAGTAATAATAGGATATATAAGAACCATTTATTAGTCTGGTGGGTGAGAAACATGGGTTATTTCACATTAAATGCTATAAATTTTTGCTCATTAAATGCTATGATTAACCAATTTGGAATAAAAGCCAGAAATGTTAAACTGTATGAAGGTCTTTTCTTAGTAAGATTTATACAGCTTTTCTGGCTATAGTGCTGCCCTCCTTTACTCTGATCATTTTAATTTTTTCCTTTTTTTTGTCCTGCCAGCGTTGCATTATGTCTCTGACATAATGCAAAAAAAAGTACTCTGAAAGCTGATCCACTTGCATGCTAAATTGGGCAAGATGAAGCCCAGTGAGTCTTAGCAGAGCGATGGGAATCGGGTTTTTCTTGAGAATGGGAATTTCAAAGCTTCATCTGAGTGTGAGAGTGCTAGTGTAGCACAGCTCCTTAATTAGCTCGGTTGTTACCCATGTTTGTTCATTTTAATTAGCCTAAGAGATGACAAGGGTAAAACATGGGTTTCGCTAAGCACTAGTGACTGTTAGCTCTCTCTGCGCCCTAATAGCTGTTGACCACAGGAGCTAGCAGAACGGCAGGCTTTGAAGATAAGTACAGACGGCTTTGGTGGACTCGTGGGACTTCCGCTCAATCATTTGGATGAGGCTTTAGAGATGGCAGTCCTTGTTCACAGGGAAGTCTTTGGCGAAGGCATGCAAGGGAGGATGTGAGGGGTGTAGGAGATTGAAGAAGCTGTAGCGAGGCTAGCAGGTAAATGAAGGAAAGCTAGCCTGTGCACTTGAGGCTAGCTGTTAAATATTGTGGGTCAGACACAATGTAGAGGGATTTTGAGTTGCATTTGGAATCAAACATGAGAAAATCCTTACACACTTACATTTACATTTACAGCATTTAGCTGATGCCCTTATCCAGAGCGACGTACAACAGTGCTCAAGTAATCCACAACAGT
>JBBKCR010163404.1:0-16196 GCA_037577295.1 Ladigesia roloffi | reverse complement strand
TGATGAAAATTACTGACCTCTGCCATAATTTTAAGTGGGAGAACTTGCACAATCGGTGGCTGACTAAATACTTTTTTGCCCTACTGTAGCTGGTAGTGATTTTTTGTCTGGATTTTCTCCCATAGTCTAGGCTGTTTCAAGGTCATCCACAAGGCAATGGAGCTATTTACCCATAGCTGGGACAGTGGTTGGTGGGCACCAGGGGCAAGTAAATACATCGATGGGCCTGGATAACACCCCTCTGGGGCCAAATGCTGCTTCAAGATCCCCTTCAGTTTAGCATGGGACTGTTAGGTACCCAGTTACTGTGTGTGGCCACGAGAAGGTACTGCAGGAGTCTTGGTGCTGGAGAGGCTCTGTACTGGCAGGAGGGTTAGATCTAGATTCTGTCTCCTCTTTTTGCCCCCGGCAGTGCTATCCAGTTACAGTGGCTGAAAGCAGAAAGCCGCAGGCAAGCAGGCAGGCAAACAAGCTAGCAAGCAAGTATCCAGCATGCAGCATGCAGCATGCACTGCTACTACACAACCACATTTGGTCCATCACACACAACCTGTGTGCATTACACACACACACTATATATATAACTATTACTAATATTCAACTATTACTAAAAAAACAGTGCTTGTTAGAACATTCAGTATTTATTTGTAAGTTGGGTTATGAGTCGGTAGTGATGAGGCATGATAAGTACCAAGAAGGCAAATGCACCAAGATCGCATGCCTCATCTCTCCCTCCCAACCGCACACACACACGCACGCACGAGTTGCATCTTTAAACACACCTTGTCCATACATAACGTAGTTGTATACACTACTGTGGTAGGACATGTCCATTTTACTGTGTATACACTGCACTAGGCACCATGCCTTTTATGCACACCGGGTTCTTTTTTTCCATTGTTTCCATAAAGAGCAAAATAAATGCACCGTATTAAATCATTGAAATGTGCACCAATTAATACAGTCCATGTGAAACAACGATACCGGTGTTGTGCAGTAGTTTACATAACGGTAGCAGACATTTTAAAGGTGACATAAATAAAACAAAATTGTAATTGTATATTCAAGTTTTGCAAATAATCAATTAAAAATCAAACACATGACCTCTTGGTCCAGAAACGAGTAGCCTACAAACTAAGCCACCACCATATACTTTATGTGAAATCCCACATTAATTTGTAATGTGGTCTTCCATGCATATTAATCCTATCCTTATCCTTCATATGTTTGCAACCAAACTCTATCAGGTATCGGATTTCAAGTAGCACATGCTCAGATGTACAGCATACTGTAAAGTATTGAAAACTGTGCCTAGTTACAGTTGCCAAGTTATAATTGGACAGTCTGTACTTAGGGGAAGGTTTTATGATGGATCATTTTGCTACAACTCCACTCCTTGACAGATGAACTCTAGTTAGTTGGGAACACAGAGACAGGCTAAAATTACACATTGTAATAGTGAGCCTTTTGTGGATTAGTTGCGGAGCTTCTATTTTTTGCACCAACTCACCATATTGATAGTTTTTTCAAGTTTGTAATAGAGAAATTTTTGAGGAGATTTAGGGGTTTATAAGAGGTCCTAGATCTATTAGGACACACACAAATTCCAGATCAGGCATGATGAAGAGGCTTAGTCATCCTCCTAGGCCTCCTTTCAAATGTCATGTCCATGCATCATTTCCTATATTGTGTGGAAATTAAGCTTTCAGTCTGTCGCGGTCGCACATCCATCAGCATGGACATGCATACACATGGGCAAACACACACATATACACACACACACACACACACACACAAACACACACATACACACCGACACATAAGCACACACAAGCAAGGACACACACACACACCCATACACATACGCACACACACGTACGCACACACATGCGTACACACACACACTTCACAAGTACAGTTTATTCCGAATCCAAATGCTAACACACTAAAATGACATGCATATCACAATTATTTAATCTGACACAGAGAGAAAAAATGCGTGTTCTGCTTTACACATAGTTTGCAATTCAAACTGGCACTTTTTAAATGCACTAAACAAAGTTGTCTGCATTAGATAAGATCAAGTCACATGTTTGTCAATTCACAATACTGCCATTCAAAATGACACTACATGTGATAATTTGCCAATACACAATACTCACAATAAGTTTTTGCTCTGAATGGTAATGAAATAAGTAAATGTTCCCTTTGATATTACTAATAATGTATGAGAAAAAACACTAATTTTATTAGTTTATAATTATTACCCCAAAAAGTTAGACAATAACAGGGATAGCCCCAAATAACAAAAATTGACAATGTCAGTAGCAGGTGTTTCCACCATTTGCCGCAATGACAACTGGACAGCAATGTCTCATGCTCCTCACTAGCCTCATGGTGTTGTTCTGAAGCAATGCGTTCCACTCTTCCACAAGTGCTACAAGCAGTTCTGCCAGGTGACGTGTTGCAAGAAGGAGCTAAATGTTCACCAGGGTACAGGCAGCTGCCATCGTAAACTTGAAAATAATAAAATCAGATTAGGATAAATTAAAAAAATCATCCATGTTCAACAGCATTTAACAAAATCAAATTATACTGAAACAACTCTATAAAGTGCCTTTTCAGAGAAACAATCAAATACATAAGATATCAGATGAGCATATGTGGATATGTATAATATAGACTGCAGTGCACTACATGCAACATTGTTTCTCAGTGTACTGGGTAACACCATATGGAATGAATTTGTTTAGTTTTTTTCAGGGAGTACTGGAAGTGGATGCTCATGCAATCCCAGATGAGTTTATCTTCATAGATGAGGCTGGGTTGAAACTAGCAAACAGGGGTGTATCAAGCTTTCCAAATGTGGGGGTGTTCTGAGATGGGAATGCCAAGTTATAAATACAATTTAATCAATTTAATACAATATAATCTGACAAAAGAGGTGGGGGATGGAATCACATTTTAGCAAAAGTGGGGGTGTTGAATCCCCCCATCCTTGTGCATGCTATGGAAGAGGCATATGAAGGAATATGTTGCACATGTGTGTGTGTGTATTAGGAAATGTTTTGTGCATGTGAACAATCTGAAGAATTTTCTATATAGTTCAAATGGGTTGTCTTAAATGTGTAAATTAGTCATTGGTGTGTTTTGGGCGTAACATGCAATGAACCAATCAGAGTTCACACTCTCACTCCCTTTAAATACCCGGCGCATTGTCAATGGTGTGCTGTGTATAATGAGGTGAAGACATGGGAACAATTGATCTTTGGGGATCCTCCCAAACCCTTTGCTAGGGGTGCTTATTGTAACAGCCCACCTATCCATTTTAAAAGAGTGTATTTAGTGTAGTGTAGATATGATTGTTATTGCACACGTGATTTCAAAAACACCATATAACAGCACTGCTGCTCGCTCCTGCTTATGAAAGAAGCAGCGTGTGCGCTCATTGTCAACTCTTCCATATCCCAAAGCGCCAGGTGTCTATATGAACAATGCACAAATTATTATTAACCAGTTTTATTCTGGTCAGTGGCAAAATGACTTTCAATTCTCATAAAATAGCAAATTCACGCTATGCACCATGACACACCCCTTCTTTTCAGTGACAGGCCCGACATGGCGCAATGTCATCTGTTATCGTGACAATGCGCAAGTCGCGAAAGCATGATGCGCCGTGTGCATTATCGTGCCCGTAGTGTGGCTCAGCTTGTCATGTGATGACTCATAGCCAAAGACAAAGTAATAATCAGGTCTGTTAGACAAGTTTACATTGAGGTTTGTGTGACAATACAGCACAGAGCAAAGACTGAATCCACATAACAAGGGCACCTTTGATGCTCTTAAAGACATTTTAAGCCATCTGATTCATATGTTAAATATATGACGTACAAAGTTAGAGAAGCCAAGAGGTACCAGTCCTTTTGGAAGAACATCACAATGGTTCATCACAAAGAGATGATTTCAAGGCAAAGATTGTTTAAATTCTTTGCACAATTCCAGTCTAGTTTTATATGTCTTTTTTTGTCATGAAAAAATGACAGGGAAACAGCGTGCAGTTTTTAGCCATATAATGATGAAGAGCGCTGTGCACACACACGTTATGAGTATAAATGTTTGTAATCTTGTACAATTGCACAAATCCATACTCAATTCACCTGTCCTTTGGAAGTTTAAGAGCAGTAGTGAATGTATGACCTTTCACTGTTTTTCGGTTTGATTGTGGGCTTAGTGCGTCCAGACCATCAGGCAAGGGCAGACAGGGTGGTGTGAGAGGTGAGTAAACTGAATAGAAATGAAAGGAGAAATTGATTTAATATTACTGTGCTCACGACCCTGCTGCACAGAGAGCATACGAAAGCTTCTCTCTCTTTGTTCTCTCTTTCTAGGGAGTTGTATTTGTGTGTCTATCGACAGGTTCTCTTTGATAGTAAGGAGATCAAGAAATCCTTACCACAGTTTATTGATGGGCAGAGTCGAGAGTTTCACTTCAGTGAAAGAAATGGACAGCAAGAGAGAGAGAGAGAGAGAGAGAGAGAGAAGACAGTGAGACAGAGAAAAGGAGGTGAAAGCCTGAAAAGAAGGAAAAGTTCTACACAACACTAAGATGTAATTCCTGTCCTGCAGCAGAGACTGGACCTGCTGGAGCAGCTGAGTCCAGACCAGACAGTTAATCTCGAAAAAGACCAAGACAATAATTTTCCAAAAGAGATCCTGCTCTATATTAACGACACACAAGTTAGGCCTCTGTAGAGAATACATTTATTCAGGACTGAAGATCAGTTCATCTGGAAACTTCACTCCAGCAGTCAGTGAACCAAGAGTGAAAGCGCATAGGACATTTAATTAAATGAAACATTCACAATTAAAGGATACCATTCAGGAATAGAAGTAGTTCTCTTGGGTGGAAGAGAGGGCTGAGGATCACTCTATAATGAAAATTGAGACCAAAGACACAAATGCTGATCTGAAATTGTACACAATGAATTTTTTTAATATGCCCTACAAGTGCACAGGAAATCTACAAAAAAACTGCAAATCTGAGTTAGGACTGCTGTCTTTATTCCCCAGATTTCAAAGAATCATTAAAAACTGGAAACATCTTAAAACATTGATCTCTGCTCCTATCACTGTAACGATTTACCATGCCAAGAGTTGAGCAAGTTTCTTCACACAGCCAACTCTGAGATTTCTAACAATGGTTAACTCTGTTATTTGTCAGGATCAGTCTGAAATACATTCTGTTTGAATAAACCAAATAACACTAAAACTGCATCTCCCACTGGAGCACACAAACACTAGCACAAAGAGGATGGCAGTGCTATCTGGGCCTATAATGACACCGAAATGTAGAAAATATGTGCATAGTGACTGATGTTGGTTCCTCCCGAGGTTTCTTCCTCCAGCTGAGGGAGTTTTTCCTCGCCTCTGTTGCCTTCGGCTTACTCACTAGGACCTGGACTCTGTAAAGCTGCTTTGGGACAACCTGGTTGTAAAAAGCACTAGATAAATAAATATTGAATTGAATTGAATTGAATTGATATTAAACAAAGAAACATGCTGAAAATGTACAGACTCTGGCCATAAACCTGGCCATACAGACAGGTCAGGGTTAGAGATCCTGCTACCTAAACAATAGAAATTGTGCCAGCAGTTTAACAGCAGCACTTTCGAGAAGAGACACTCTCTCACAAAGCATGGAAAAACACTGATGTGAAATATGCTTCTAACAATTCGAGGAGATACAAACTCATTTGATCCACTTCTCTCTTAATGATAAACTGCCTTCCTGTTAGGAAAAAAGAGAGAAAGTAGCTCTCTGGCAGGACAATATATCTGCCTGCCACACACTGAGGGACAGTGAGTGACTCACATAAGAGAGAGAAAGAGGGAGACTGAGAATAAACATGAGTGTGTGGCAGAATGAGGGAGGGGTAGAGCAAAAAAAAAGAACAAGAGAGATGAGAAACAAGAGGTGAAGGGGAGAGGCAAAGAGAAAGAGAGGGGGAAGGGGAGAGAGGGATAAAGATGAATGAGAGAGAATAGAATAAGCAGAATGACAGTCAGAAAGACAAAGAAAGAAAGTTAGAAAAGAAAAGAAGATGTTAGGGGAGAGAAAAAGAGAGTATGACAGACAGAGATAAAAAGTAAAAATAACAAAACAAAGAGGATGATCGAAATAGTGGAAGAAAAAAGAAAGAGATAAAGGGAGAAATAATGAAAATTCATGTCAGATTGTGATGGAAAGAGAAAGAAAAAAGAGTGAGAGAAGGAGAGAGAGAGCAAGAGAAGAGAAATAAGAGGTGATGCAGAGAAGGACAGGAAGAAAGTGATGGTGAGGAAGAGAGAGATAAATATGAAAAAGAAAAGAGAGAGGAAGCATGAGAGAGAGAGAGAGACAGACAGACAGAAAGAGAGAAAGACAGAAAGGAGAGAGAGAGAGGGAGAGAGATAGAGAGGAAATAAGAAAGAGCAAGAGAGAGAGAGAGGAATAGAGAGAGAAATGGGAGAAGGAGAGATGTGGAAGAGAAAGGGAATGAAAGAGAGGGAGAGAGAGACAGAGGGAGAGAGTGGGGGAGAGAGAGACAGGTAGAAAGAGAGGGAGAGACAGAGAGGGAGAGAGAATTGCGTTCTATCAGGACAAAAAGTAACACACACACAAACACAAATACACAAACACACAAACACAGTCACAGCCCTGTCTGTCTCCTTACTTATACTAATAGATATTAACCTACATTATTTATTTATTTATTTATTTTTATGTATGCATGAAACATAACTTATTACCAGCATATGTATCTGTAGTTTATACATTCTATTTCATCATTGTTTTATCTTAGTATCTTGTTAAACCTTTTTTTGTTTCAATTCAAGACTTTGGCAATACTGTGCATGCTCACGGTCATGCTAATAAATCTCAACCGAACTGAACTGAACTGTGAGAGAGAGAGACAGAGAGAGAGAGGGAGGGGGGAGAGGGAGAGAGAGAGAGTGGGAGGGGGAGAGGGAGAGAGAGAGAGGGAGATGCCTCCAGTGACTTGTTGATGAGCTTTGAGATTTGGCCTTAGCCCTGTTGATGTTCCCAGAGGAGCCATGAACACATCAGAGAACAAACCTTATAATCCATACTGGCTTGTGCCATAGACACCCTGACACAAAGACTGATGGAATGTCGGCAAAAAGCACATAGTGGGGTGATGCATGGATGTGGAACAATTTCATCTTGGTGATTAATCATACTGAAGAGAAGAGGGAAATCAGCATTAGATGTGAAAACATACATTCTGTTAAGTGAAATTTCCCAACAGCTCGGCAAATAGAATACATTTATTTATGGATTTATTTAAGAATGCTTATGTGATATAATGTGGGACTGGCAGCTCTGCCTGTGGTTGCTGACATCTGCATTTATAAACGCTTGTGTGTAGTATTTATGTCCAAGTGATGGATGTGTGATATGTGCTTTATGAAACCCTTAAGTAAAGCCTTGGAATAAAATACTACTTCTATATGGCTAATCGCCCAGATGAATGTGTTTTACCAAACCAAACCTCAAAAAAAACAAAATGCTCATGCATCAAACACAGGCTGTGCATTAAGACTGAGGGTTTGTTAAGAGCCAGCTGTCCCATTTGTTATCCATGGTGTACCATGCATAGGAAAACAACTGGTAACGTTCTTATTCTCATCCTTCTATACCAACAATGATCATATAATATTTACCCCTTGGGTACTATAAGAAACAAAATAAGGCGCCAAAAGTCTGGAATCCTTTGACAGGCTGTGTGTATGTTAAAATAATAGCGTCACTACAGGGATTATGTGGTGTATATGTGCACCGAGTTTTGTAATTTATGAGCTTCCATTAATAGCACGCATGTTTTTTTTCCTATTTGCTGCTAATTGAGAAGCACTCAAGCCCAGTGCTTGCAATTGTACCACCCAACATTACACAGATCACCCACCTTTCTCTCTGCATATCATTACTGCACACCCTCCCCTTTGTCTGCCATGTGTGTTTGTATAGAAACATGTATGAATGAAAAGACACTGTGTGACATTTGTATGTGTTCTCCTTCACTTCTATTATAATTCTGCCCTCTCTCTCTTCATTTACCTACAGCTTTGTTCATACCCTTTTCTTTGCTCTTTTTCCCTCCTCTCTTTTTCTTTTTTCTTCTACCCTTTTCTTCTACCTCTCTTCTTTCTTTCTCTCAATCCCTGCCTCATTCTTCCTATGCCTCTCCTCTTTATTACTCTTCCCTTTATTCTTTCTCTCTCTCTTCCCTCATTCTCTTCCCCTCACATTCTCTCCCATCTCGTCTCTCTCATTCTCTCTCTCTATCTGAGTGCAGTGGCCTTGCTTTATATTCCTGCCTCACTTAACAGACAATACAGGTATGTAAATGAGAGAAAACAATGAGTGGACAGAAACAATGCGATTTTTCATCTTTTAGTTTAATTAGCTCCCCGGCCATATTACGGAGCTGCAACTACTCTATACATCTGCATTTTTCACCAATTTAGCCCATCCTGCCAGCCTGAGCATGACAGCATGCAGGCCTAATGCATGCGTATACATCCCAGAGCCCGAACTGCAGCGCTGCTCCGCCAGCCTTTAATTGACAGCAGCAATTTATGTACCTCCTCTGGAGCCCTGCTCCAATTTGTCTATGACACACGGCCCCCAATAACGACACAAAATCATGGACCCTCTCAGAGTGATAGTTTGATTACAAGGCAGGGGTAAGAGAAGGAGGATGGAATAGACAGAGACAGTAAAAGATAGAGAGAGATAAGGGGGAGAGTGTAAAAGAAAAACAGGGAGAAAGGGGAACGCAAGAGAGACAGACAGAGGAAGAAAGAGGCATGAGTATAAGAGGTGACAGAAATGAGAGACAGTGAATGAGACATGCAAAGAGAAAAAGAGGAAGAAAAAGAAAATATAAGAAAAATAAATATAAGAACAAGGAATGCAGTAAACGAGGAAAGGAGAGGAAGAAAGAGCAAGCCAAAGCGAAAGAGTGCAGAGATGGGGGAGGAAGGAAGAATAGATGAAGTGGGATAAAAAGTGTGTGAGAGACAGAGTGAGAGAGAGAGAAAGAGAGAGAGACAGTCTTCCCTATTATTCCAGTAGATGTCAGCAGAACACTCTAGACCTCCAGGTCTGCTCAGGTATTTATCTTGATGGTACCTTGTTTACTCCTTTGCTGTCTCTCAGTCCAGACACTCACCAGACTCTCAGTTCCAGAACCAGGCATGTGATTATAATGGGTCGCTGCTCCTGTCACACGCTGGGAGTGCAGGGCTGAACTGAACTGGTCTAACCTGGTCTGATGACCCACCTGCCTCGGTGGGAGCTGAATGTAAATGGCTTGAAAGAAAAAAGACAACATCAGCATGCGTTATGGGCTTCTCCCGGCACGAGCCGAGATGGCTTTTAATCCCCGCGCTGTGGGGGCTCATCCCCTCACTGCTCTGTGAGTTTTACGGCTGGTTCGGATGCGCGCTGTCCGCGGTGCTGAAACCGCAGCTCCTCTCTCAATCCTGCTCCAGCGGGACGAGCCACAGGGCGCCAGGTGAAACAGGGGCGTTTATCTGACGCTAGTGAGTCTCTGACACACCGCCAAAAGATAACCTGAGCAGTGCATGCCGGGGGTAGGTGAGGGCAGCACTTCAGCCTGTTGCAGTTCTCTGGGGTCTGAGGGCTTGGTTTGTAGTCTGCAGATGAGATTTAAACCAGGTGATCACGCTTTAATCTGCGTGCGTGCGTGTGTGTGTGTGTGTTGGAGGTTTGGGGGGTGGGAGTTGTTCTCTCATGCGTCTGCCTGCTGCCCACCCCTCCCTTCTCCTCCCATCTCTCACTCTCTCTCTCTCTCTCCACCCGTGAGCAGTCACAAGAGCTCAGCCTTTCCTTCACGCTGCTACTAGAGCAACATGTCCTCAGACGTGCAGCTGCGTGACCGAGCGGAGCCATCGATCAGCGGCCAGAGAGACGCCCAGCGAGTCGAGGAGTGCGCCAGGAGCCCCCGAGCCTGAGAGAGAACACGTAGGTCCACCTACATTTATACATATATGTTGTTTGCTTGTTTTATGTATTTAGTTATTCCTTTATTGTATGCGCTGCTTGCACTGTGTACTGCTTTGGAACACGCAACCCCTCAGCGTAGCAGTTTTAGAAGAGGAGTGTGTGGAAAGAGCATGAGGGAAAGAAGTGCAGAGAGAAAGAAAAACTCCAGAGCGCAAAGGGCGCACGAGGCGAGACCAATTCAGCCTTCATGAGTTAATAGATGTTCCAAAGCATCAACAAAACAGTAAGCTCAGACATCATAACTTCACTTTGGTCACTCAGTATAGTCCTTATTTATAAACAAAGTATATTGTTCCTGTGTGTATTCCACGGCTGTACACACATATGTGTGTGTTTGTGTGTGTGTGTGTTAAGAACACTTGAGAATACTGCGCGAGGCGCTCCACAAACGGGTTCGCGCTGTCCGCGCGCAGCCTAAAGGTTAGAAGTGCACGGGTGTACACAGAGCAAACACACACACACACACACACATACACACACACAGACACATACATCAATGTACGCGCACATACAGGCACATATACAAAAAGCATACGTTCACACAAATAAAAGAACACACTTTGGTGTTCTACGCCGCTTTCAAACTTTTTCTATTGAAAGACGAAGAAAATAAAGCCTGAGGTTTCCTCAGTTCCGCCCCATGTTTGTGGGAGTGTGTGAGGCTCGTTGCTGCTCCTGTTCCAGCTCTGTGAAGTGTGTTTGCGCGCCTGAGAAGCACCCGCAGTTTTAACGGAGTCTGGTTATGCGAGCAGTAGAGGCACAGCGCACTCCAGTCGCACCCGAGATTCACACATGGACCGAACCGAGCCGGTCACCCGGAGACGCTGAGCCTCAGACAGTGCCGGATCTCCTCTCTCACTCTCTGGGAGAAAAAAAAAAACAAATAACTGAAGAGCAAGCAAAAAAAAACAAGCTTCTTCTTCCAGATTTGTTCACAGACCTAAAACCCCGGACCATCTCCCAGAGACAGAGCCCCCCCTTCTCGCGCCCCTCCAGCTGTAAAAATGGGGGTCGACAGGTTTCTGAAAGATCAGGTGATTAGAAATTAGCGCATGTGAGAACACACAGTAAAACATGCATCATTTAATAAAAGGATTTTCCTGTTTTTATGTATTTATTAAGAATGTGTGCGCGCGGGCATGTATTTAGGTCCTCGTGGGAACATTCTCATTTTAGAACATGCGGTTTTCATCAAATGTATTATTATTAAGCTATAATAATAACAATAATATTAATAATATTTTTTTTATTATTACAGATTATAAATATGTTCTTTTGGTTATTGTTTTGTTAAGACCGGAATACGTGTCAGCCTGTGTGTGCGTATGTGTGCGCGCGCGGGTGGACTGAGAGCGCAGATAAAACTCCGATCTTTTCTGCGCCTCAGATCGAGCTAATGCTGGTCTGGACTCTTCATCCTGCCTCCCCGGCCAAAGATCTAGCAGCTCGAGCAATCCGGACGTTTAATGGCAGATCAATCCTCGCGCCCCGGAGATGAGCGATGAACGCGCTCGGAATCCTGAGCCCCCACCGCGCCAAACGACCCGTGACCTAGAGTGACCAATGCGCGCCTCATTACGGTCAGTGGGGGGCCAGACTCGACAGCTCAGTCCAGCAGACCCTGAGACTCACATTTGTCTGACCTCTGGTGATTTGCTTCATTGACTGGCCTGTTTGAACAGAAAGTTTAGTGACTGAGTGTATGTTTAGGGGGTGTTTGTTTTTTAATCTTTTGAGGACAAATATGTATATACATATATATATATATATATATATGTATCGTAAATACGTGTGTGTTAACATTATTAAATGTATATTAATCACATACCTTCAGTTATTATCACCCAGAATATGATGGGCTCTGCTTTTTGAGTCGTGGTCCCAATCCAGGTTTCTTCTTTATTCTCGCTGGGTTTTTCTTTGTCTTTGATAGCCTGGGATTGTTTGGACTTTAATATCTGCTGCTAAGTGATAATGACTGTTGTGAAAAGGTGCTACAGAACTAATATGGAATTAAACTGATACTGAAAAATTCACCATTTCAAAAAGTTAATCAAGCACTGTTCATTTCACACATTTTTAACATGATTAATACTGTGGCTCTGGGTGTGTTACTTTCCTCTGGTGAACCATTCAGGAATTTTAGCCACATGACAGGTTACACAAAGCTGGGTTATCACACAAAAAACAGAAGACAGTCAGTGGAAGTACCAAGTAACATAACTTCATCTGGTCTTTTCAAGCGCGTTATGGAGAAACGTTGGGTGGGCAGTGTTGGCGTGGGCAGGATGCTAAGCTTTGGCTTGCTGACCTAAGCGGCATATATTAATGATAGGACATAAAGGTCTATGTTGTGACAGCCTATGTGAACCAGCTGTTAAAAAATGAATATAATGCAAATGGAAACTTTCAGCTAGCTTCTTCAAATATAGATACTCAGCTGAAATTATGGAAAGCGTAAGAGATAACCCGAGGAATTTGGGAGTTTTTTTTTTTTTGTTAAATAAGTAAAACAAGAAATATAGCAGGAAGTGCAGGGGAAAATTCAAGTTATTTGCCTCAGACCTCAGCTCCCTTTCCAAGAGTTATCTAGCTACACTATGGACTTTCAGTTTATTTAATTGTTCAGGGGCCAATTACAATAAGCATGGACCTAAAGCCTTATCCTTCTGTTCAGTCACCAGTTGAAAATTTCTAAATTTAGAGATCTGAGATCTGATCTGATCTATAATATCATATAAAAATGCAAGTTTTAATTGAAGAAAACCACATGAAAAACCAAGGATAAAGAGACAAAACTACTTATCATAAGGCTCCTTTTTAATTGTGTACTTATTTCATATTAAGCTTTTTTAAGTTTAAGATTTAGATTCTAAAATCCGTAAAATCTGCTATTCCATGCATAAAACATCTGAACAGTTTAATTTGCACCCAAAGTACAAAGAAGTTGGAGTGAAGTATTATAATTGCAACAAAAACATAAATATTAAACTTTTTTTTCTGCTAATCTAGCTTAAATGAACATTAGTACCATACTATTAGCGTAAAAGCTAATTAACTCCATAGCAACAGTTGAATTTTTGTATAACCCGGATTGGAAGCTTGGGAAAAAATGTTAAGAGTTTTGCTTATCTTGAGAAAATGCAATGTAAAAGTCTTTTATGATTGAGGCACATTTTTGTTTGAATCAGTTGCATTGTGTGCATCAATGATCACCAATCGTGTTGCTAAGGACATTGGTGGATTTAGGTATAGGGTGCATGTGTAGTCACTCAGGCTTCTTCCCAGGCGCCATACACAAAAAATGCATGATTGTTTTTCTGTCAATTGATTAACACAAGTTAACCTTGCTGGAGTGTGAATTCTGAGGTAGGCTGGGAAGGTCTCCCACTCTGAAGTACTAGATGATAATGAGGGTGGGGATAAACTGACCTCAGGTCTATGGGTTCAATCTATCAAATAGCCAATGTCTAACTCTGCAATTACTAAATTCAGTCACACCACAAAATATTACAAAAAGGTTTAGACTGTTCCTCTGGTTTGTGCAAAATTTTGAAGAATTTAATAAAAACAGTTTGCACGGCATCAAGGAAAATCAGTTTAGTCTTCATTTTTGGTTAGGTATAGTATAATAATGTAACAATCTGATTATCTAATTTGTTTTATTTATATACTCCAGTTTGTTTCAGCCTTCTTAACATTTTATTTTTCTGTTTTCATACTCTTTTAATTTTTATATTATGTTCTATAAACGCTTTTTTAATTGTATTTTTTTTTTTTTGTAAATCTTGAGGAGGCATACAACTGAGAACCACCAAGGGCTGCAGTGTTTAGCTCTTCATCCTAATCCACCATGCCTGATCTAGTTAATTACTGTGTTCCTTCATCAGTTGGATCAGGTGTGTAATATTTAGGCAAAAAATTAAACCTGCAGGTGAATCTGACTTGGTGCCATACTTACACTCATTAGCAAACAAAACACATCATAAGCCAACAAAATCCTAATGAAGAAGTTCGAATGAGCCTTACGAGTAGACTGTTTTGTGAATACAATCGGACACTAAGCGGAATTGCTTACTGTGGTGGGTTTTGGATATATTTTGGGCCATATTTGTTCAGTTTGTTATCCTGCAGCTTGCTGTTGTTTGGGGAAAGACAGCTTTAGATTAAGGGCCATAAATCTGAAACATAAAAGGTAAGAGAAACAGTAAACAACTGTAAAAGTAAATTCATCTATACTGCAGAAAATAAGATAAAGTGAATGTTCAGGAAATATATATTGTGCATGTTTTTTTTTCTCCAAAAAACAACCATAATTAAATTTTATATTCCTTTTTCTTTAGGATTCCTTCAGCAATTCCTTTTTGGATTAAAATAGCAGCTTGTATTAAACAAGCTATGCTTTCACCTCTACTCTAATAGCACCTTAGTGAGTGAGACATATTTGATACATAAATGCATTGTATTTTCTAAATTGAAAGTTATTATGGGATCAGTTTTTATAAATGAAGTTTTCTGAGATGGAAAGGCATACTTCCAAATGATATTTATTTACCATGGCAAAGTCTTATTTTATAAGGTTAGTTTTGTAGACATGGTAAGATTAGCCTAAATGCAGTAAATGTATACTTAATTCACATTAGGTCCCCACATTAGGACTTAATTCCTTTCCGAGGAAATGTATTCACCTTTGGGAATGGGCACAAATTCCCATAGAAACACTCGATATATTACAGTCAATGTATATAAATACAATGACATTTAAGTTGGTGTCTACACTTTTGTTAACATAATGTGAATAAGTGGAACATGGGCATCTTTGCCATTCAACCAGAGGGGGACGTGTTCCCTTCACATTTCATAATTATTCGTTTGGACACCCCACACACACACACACACACACATTTAACATAAATAATTAGTTCACCAGCGCAGTTGAATATTGAATCCACTCCAATAAACCAACAGAAGTACACACACCTCTGGAAATCCCAGCAGCCTGTCTGTACACTGATGAATCACTTCACTTGCATGTGGTGATTTGGAGGAAAACCCGAGCTGATTTCCAGTGGTGTGTTTAACAGGGCTTTCCAAACACCCCACCCCCTAAAAGGACAAGATTTGCACGTACACAGCAACTCCGCTGCCTCCCAAACTCAAACCCCACCTCCACATGCCCTAACCCTGCCCCCACATGTCCCTTCACATAAAAAATGCTTCCGATGCCCCTGGAGTGGAAAAAAAATTTCATTTGAACATATTTCAGAAAATTTGTAAGAGAGGCACATGTTCAAAAGCACTTTCAGTTATTTGTGTGCATGTTTAATTTCTTGTGGTCCAGTGAGGCTGTGAGCAGCTGAAAGGGAAGTTATCATAAATTATCATATTTTCACCCTCACTTTGACATATTCCTCTGAGCTCTCTTTGTTTCACATCATTGCACTCATCTTTGTTTTATTCTTCTTATGTAATTAAAATTTTGCTCTGCCTGTGTTTGCCTGAGGTAAGGTCACAGAAGTATCAATAGTGGAAAAAACCTCATTAAGCTGAAACAGAGCAGAATCTGTCTCTAAACTTATCTGTACACATCTGTCAGTCAGCATCATTCTTTCTTCTGGATCTTTTTTTAGCTCAATGAAACCAGATACATGGAGAAGATAAACAGTGATAAAAGTGACATACATGGGGGAGACCGAAGGGCTTACAGTAGCTCCCCCCAGTGCACCAATATCAATATAGAGGATTAGCAGTAAACCCCAAGCATTGCTGAGTGAGAGACAATAAGATTCAAAAGCCTTATAAAATTAAACAGACATGTTTAATAAAACCGATAAATACATGAGAGCTTAACAATAAAAACAAACGCTTAAAAAAAGAAACAAATATAAGATCAAAAGTAATAAAGTTTTAATTGAAACATACACATGCTTATAACAGTATGAGGTCACTGTTTTAACAAACCCACTGAAAATGTGACACAGTGATTTGTCAAACATATTATCAAATTGTCAAATGATCAAAACCATTATCTATCTATCTATCTATCTATCTATCTATATATCTATCTATCTATCTATCTATCTATCTATCTATCTATCTATCT